>WAAG01091329.1:1094-23652 GCA_013390105.1 Tichodroma muraria
TAAATCAGGTCAGCTGCCTTTAGCACAGCTTTCACAAGACAGCTCTACAACTATCCAACACCACAAGACCTCTCTGTAGCATCCTTCCCTTCTTTTTGCTCAGTGGAAGAAAACAGAGTGAGAAAAATGCTCCTTTGCCAGCACTGGTTTGATCAGGTTGGTAATTAAAGACCAAACACTCTAATAGCTGGACTTTTTAGGGCAGAAACACAAGGTTTTCCAACAGAAGAGGACAAGGTATCATTTCTGCTTATTAATCCCTGTGAGGATTCAGCAAGTGTTTGATTCTGGAAGTGACAAGGTGCACCAAGAGAAAGCCAACAGAAAGTACCACGATTCAAGAACTCCACCACAATGTTTGCAGAGTCTATTTGACTGAGTGGAGAGACCATGTAACCAACCATCCAACTCTCCTTATCACAAAGTCATGGTGTACTTTTTGAGGAAAGCAGTCAAGAACCACTGGAGATAGTTCAGGCTATGCAAACATTCACTAAATGTAGGTGCTGGACTGTCAGGAAATCCAGTTTGTTACCTAAAGTTCACTGAAACATCAGGGGAGCATTTGACATGATTTGTACCTATTCTGAGTGGCTGAAATACAGAAAAATGCCATGGGCATCTTCTATTTGAGAGGCAGCAGCTCAGAAAATCGTAACATTCATATAAAAACTCAGGGAGGTACAGCATGAACTAGATCAGTCTTAGTATGCATGAGACAAAGTTTTTCTGAGTTAAAAACAAAACCCACAACAACTAAGCTAAAAATGAGCATTGAACAGAAATGAGAAAATAATCAGATTAAGTAAGAATGAGGTGAGACAATGAGCTGCCCAGCACGGCCAAATCTGGGGACACGAATAAATAAATAAATAAATAAATAAGGAAATAAATAAATAAATAAGGACTTCAGAGTGAAGACAGAAGTTCTTCAAGAAGTTCCATCTTGCAAGAGTGGATCAAAACAAGAAAGATCACTTCTGCCAAGGGTTTCTTGTAGTCAGTCAGCTTCCCCATCCCAGCCAGAGCTGCACCTGCCCTTGCTGTGGGGAATGAGAGGGGGGACATCAGGGGTCCCACACTTTTTATCCCACTTCCCACTGGTACAGGAAACTACAGCTGAGGGGAAAGGTGGACAGCTGGGGACAGTAGCAACTTAAAACTGCACCAACATTCAAAAGCAGATTTCTGTTAACATTCCACTTTCTAAGAGAGAAACTGAAGCAAGAAAAGATGCCTTTCTCCATGCTGAGAGACATGTCTCTTCTAACCCATCAATAGCATTCCTGAGTTAGACTGCCAGAGCTCCTCATCATCTGACATCATAACCATCATTATGATCATTGTATCATAATCATCTCTAATCCTTACAACCTTTTTATCCTACCTTTCTTTCGCCTCACCTCACACTCAGATTCTAAATTCTCTGCAGATGAACAATCTTCTTATTCAGCTGGTACAATGCTCTGGCATTTTTTTGAGAAACCGTGTTTCTCAAAATCACAATAGGAAAAATTTTTGTCTTTCTAAAACCACACCTCAAAATTTCATCAAGGGTAAAATATTCTGTTCCCAGGTGTAATCTCATTAGACAAAGAGCTCTGTTCACTGAAAGTCAGGTAATTAAGGGGAAAAAAACCACACATCTGAAGAATAATATTAGCTCTAGAAACAGCTGGATACATGCAGCTGCTAGTGTGCAGCTGCACAACATGTCAAGGCTTGATGTTCTACACATCTGTAAAATTTTTTGCTCAAATTGGGAGTCGAGAATCATAATATTAAAAAACCCAAACCCCAATATAATTGTTCTCAATAAGCCATGAGAGGGTTGCCCGTACCACTTGCCCATAAAGGTGAAAGGTAAGGAGGCTTCTGAAATCAGTGTGAAACAGTTCAGCTCACACACCAAATCCATATTTCTACAATCAGGGCTGTCCCAAAGGACAACATTATAATAAATCCAAGACTGTAGGCACAGTTTTCTTTTTCAGCTATTTTGGAAAAGAGAAAG
Organism: Tichodroma muraria; assembly: GCA_013390105.1. Classification (NCBI taxonomy): domain Eukaryota; kingdom Metazoa; phylum Chordata; class Aves; order Passeriformes; family Sittidae; genus Tichodroma; species Tichodroma muraria. Next base: position 3,109 of record WAAG01091329.1, read on the forward strand.
GATTTAGTTTGCAGTCAAACTTACAAATATTAGGCGCTGTCTAGCACTGTGTGTCCTTAAAATATTTTTCACTCGTTTATGGATCTCATCTCCATTTGCTGGTGAAGGCCAACCAGTGCTAAATCTGCAAGAGGAAGAGGAAAAACAAAGTGAAGAGGTATTTTCTTGCTGAAAAACTCATTAATTCAGATCTCTTTTTCCTTTTAATTATGAAGCATGCATTACTTCCTTCTATTTGGAGCACACACAGCGTTTCGATTTGATTCTTTTGCTCCTCTGGGGTACAAGTAAAGGAACATTTCAAAGCAGTGCATAAACAGTATGCAGCCACAACACCAACAGAAGATGAAAAACATAGAAAACATTGATGATTTTGTAACTTGCGTAATATTTCTGTAACGTCTGTGTGGTCCCTACAGAATAAAAAAACTATACTATTACCAGTGATCAGGTTTCATTTGACTCTCTTTAAAGGAAGTATTGCACACATGAAGTTCTTTTCACTGGAATAAATCAAAAGGAAGGTATCCCAAATGCATGCAAATTGGAAAATACATGGAGTAAAAAACTTGCAACTGCAGTCTTTATTTCACAAGAGGAACTGCATTTTAAGTTTGGGTTTTTTTTATATATTGAAAACTAGGTAGCTTGCTTGGTATGAGTAATTTAAAACAAACAGCTTCTTTTGGATTTTACCTTGTTATGTTTTGGATTATTTTTTTCCACTTTACTAAAAAAAGCCCTCATCCTTCTCAGCAAGTTCAGAAGCTGGCAGAAATTTCCTATCAATAGTTATTTTCAGTCTCTTAAGGGAGGCAACTAAGATTTTAAGAATAGGATCGTTTACATGCCAACTGTGTTATTACATTTAAAAATGTATTTTTTTGTTAAAGAGACATCAAGAGAAGGAAAGAATAATTGGAGGAAAGTTATGAAATGCTTACTTACACTAGCTCATCTGGTGCTGTGGAAAGAAACAGAGCACCAAATGAAGATTGTGCATCTTCATTTCAATGTTGCCTCAGCTCGGAGAGCTTGACTTTGCACCAAGAAAAAATCACAACTCATGATGTGGTACCATGCTAATGTGAGCACGGGTCACTGGGCGAGCTGTGAGCTGGCAGAGCAGGCTCTGCAATCTGAGCTGCTGAGCAGCAGCCAACAGCAGCACAGAGCTGCCACTCCTGGCTGGATCAGGAGCATCAGCAACACCGACATGCTTTGGTGGCTTCCCAGATTTGATGCAGTGAAGAAACAGCATGACTCTGAACCCTGAGATTCCACAGTTTGCTCTCTGCAGGGACTGGAAGTGCCAGTTCTTCTGCCCTCCTCTCTCCAAGTTATCACATTTCCTGCATTATCCAGTCTATCACTCTCAAATCCCCAGTCTGATCGTGCCTGGCTCAGTTCACCTTCACCAAACCTCCAGAAATTTCAATACAGCTAAAGAACTGCCCAACTCCTTTCAAAAAGAACAAACCAAGTACGCAGAGAAAGCTTCAGTACAAAACAAGCAGCCTGTAAAAGTAAAAATTAATGGAAAATGGGAAGTGCCAGATTATCTTGAAGGTTTCAGGCAGGACATAGAGTTCTTTGCAATCTTTTGGATCATTCCTTTTATTACCAGAGACTGAAATATAACTAGAAAGTGACCAGTTTCCTGCTTTTGAGTAATTCTCTTCTATATTCTTTTATCTAAGCAACTTCTTTGGTCTAGCTTACTGTTGCTTGTATGTCCAAAATATCTCTCTTGGTTCTATACAGCAACAGTATTTTCCGCTTATTTATGAGACTCTTTGAATCAGTTAATCTACTTGAGAATGCTTCTATTTTCCTTCAGGAAAAGGTGCCAAGAAATGACACAACACAGGAAGTATATAACACATAATCTATATGAGGATGTATTTCCACATTTCTAATGATTTTATCACTGTTCATCCTTGGATCACTACAAGCAGGAATTTTCACCAAGTTGACTACAGTATTCAAATTACTATCTGAGAATTTTACAAATAATTCCAAACCCAAGAGCATGTATGGCAAATTCATACTGTACAATTCTTTTGCATACTAGAATACAGCAATCTGTTGCACTAAAAGATTTCACGTAACTTCTTCCAAAAGAAAGTAAAATGGTTTGAGAATTTTGTCAGGAGAGAAAAGCATTGCCTTTAAAGAAACAGAAGTCCGAGTCCCTTAAGCAGAAAGGAATATTCATTTCCCTAATGCAGTCAAATCCATTTGATGTACTGCATTACAATGCATGTGCTCTACCACCCATGTTTTGAAAAAAAACCCAAACACTTTCTTTTTTTAAAAGAAGAGAGGTAAGGGAAAGGGTCTGCAGTGATACTATGATCTTACAGCTCCCCATTAGAGTTTATAACATTTACTAACATTAAAGGATCTCTGAAATGCACGTTTAAAAATCTGCATCCTAAATGCAGTAAGAGCGAGTCATTTCCCATTTGACAAATAAAAGATAGAGCCATGAAGTCATGGCATTTCCCTTATTTATACAGCAGCTGCTGTTCTTCTAACACTCAGGTTTGCTTGCTCTGAGAAGCTGGAATAGATTGCCTTTGGGAAATAAATTTTATGAAATTCGTATGTAAGATTTCAAGTCATTGTTATTAATCGTAAATTTACAAATATCCTTGGAGAGAAATGTATTTACTTTTGGGAAAAAAAAAAAGAAAACCCAGCTTGCTATTGTATTCAGTTAGAAAATACATGGCTATGTCTGCAAGAAGATTTAAGTACTTAATTCGAGAACTATTAAATTCTTCCTCCAGGTGATTTTACGGATCAATCCACTAGTGTGCGCTGTGGTATAACAAATGTTGGCCCCTCACACAGACCCCAAACTTCACTGACCCAAGGAAAAAAAAAAAGCAAAACCTTAAATGTGATTAAAAATGGCATCAGCTTCTTTTTAATTAGCTTTTCTAGTATTTTTATTGTCTAATTTTAGCAACAACTATAGGGTCTAATCCATGTTTAAAGAATAATGTTAATATTTACTAACCAAAATGCAAACTATAATAAAACCATGCCTGAAATGCAAATTAAAATAAAATCATGCCTGAAACATAACTATAATCTGAAGTGAAACCTTTTTATGATATTCTAACTCTCCTACTGGAAACACTTTATAAAACAGGCTTTATTGCATAGCCTCTTGGAGTATAAATAAAGGGATTCTATTTGCCCAAAATCACCTATAACAACCCTTTAAAATGATCAGCTACTTATTTATGTGATTAAGGTGTCACTATCATATTGCACTGTTCAAAGGAAAGTCATTTCATTTCAATGACTGTTTGTCCTGATAAACGAAATAAACTTCTACAGCTGTATTCTTTGTCATACTTTCAATTTTCCCTGGGACTTGCAAACATTCTGCAGTTGCATCAGTTTAAATTGTTTATTGATTCCAATAGATTGTATAAACACTTTGGAAATATAGCTCAGTGACCTAGAAAAAGCCAGATCAATCAGAGAACTTTTCAAGATTAATTTCAAAGATGTTGTGTTGAGTCGGATCAAGGAAACAGAACCATTTTCCCTTGTAATGTGACTAAAAGGCATTTCTTCTCTTTTATGAGATAAGGATTTTTTAAGGTCATACAGACAACATCTACCTTCTTTTTTTTTTTATGAGGAAAAAAAAAAAAGCCAAACAGTGTAGATTTTGTGCTAAAGATTATTTTCATGTATAATTTTATCCATTAGGATGAAATACTCCATTAGAAATGCAAACAGGATATATCCACCCATGCACTCTACTCAAACAGCAGCTTGCAAACTTGAGAGCTGTAATAAATAGGAATTTTTAAATGTCAGACAATCCAATCATCCACTTGCACATAGCAAAAACATTAATATCACATTTCAGCAGGAGATATTAATACATTTCACACGAGCAGAATTAATGCCAGAGCCTTGTGCAGAGTGTTTGCAGCGGCTCTCGTGACCCCTTCCCCACCACGGCACCTCCCTGCCTTGAGAACAATTCCGTGCATGCAGCCTCCACGAGAATTCATCAGCTTCAAAGGCACAGTCCTCACGCTGAGCAAATCCACGTGCAAGGACAAACGATCAGAGGACAGAAATCAACGAAGTCCTGTAGTAACAGATTCACAACTGCAGAGAACGCTACTGTGATTGGGGGAAGAGGGAGTAAGGACACTCAAAGCTGAGTATAACCTGAAAAAAACCACAATCTGCAAGAACTTACACACGGAACAGGAGAGAGTCCCAACAAAACCAAGAATATTTAACTCTGAAATAAAAAAAAACACCTCACATATTTTATATCTATACAGGTAAATATTCAGCATCTGTAGTAGGGAAGGACATTGCTTTACACTCATTTTAGAGGACATGAGGTGGTGGTAATTCAGCAGGATAGACCTGGTTTGCAGTGCATACTGGTCTGTAAGGAGGCACAATAGAGAAGCTGGGCTACACTTCAGGGTCTCCCTGGTCTATTTAGTCAAGGACACAATTTTGATTTGCGTTTTCTCAAAGTGATCGACGGCTATGATGCAGCTCTGAAGTGTTTTGGAGGCTCTGTTTGTACACAGAAGCCTGAATTGTAATGAAGTTATACCAACACAAACCCCCTACATTCTCACAATGCTGGAAGTGGAGGAGGGTGGCTGTTTTCACAGTGGCAGGATATTACTATGAAGCAGGAACAACCACACACAGACAGGGCCTTAAATCAGAGCACAGAAGCCTAAATATTTGGAAGCAAAAGCTGACAGCTTAGCTGTGTACCAATTTGCTCTCCCTCTTCAACAGGACTTGAAAAAAAAAGGTAAAATTTCTCATGCTTTCTGTGTAGCTTCTCTTACTTTCAAAAGTCCTGTTTATAGCTGGGCCTTGAAGCACTTGTGACACGTTCAGTGCTGAGTTCTTAAATTAGTAAATGCTTTTTCCCCCCTCCTTTCCATATCCAGCCCTTAAAACTGTTGCAATATATATCATGTAAAAAGTGAAACTTAATGGCAGACAGCTTCCGAAATTTCAATGAAAGTCAATACCCCAGCTGAGCAGTTGCTCCCAAAAGGTTGAAGTCATTGTGGTACTAAATCATTAGTATGTCACAAATTGGCTGCACCTCCTTATGCTCTTTGGAAGATTTTCCATTACCTTCTATCTTCTCTGAATTTATTAATTTGTACACAAAAAGGCTTTGACAGCAATCAATTTCAAATTTACTTACTGCTGCAGCAAAATCAACCAATGAGGATGACAAATAGTACAGATGCTGGTCAAAAATATCAAACAAGGCTTAGGTATTGCTCACTTTTGCAGAATGCAGTATGAAGAAACTGATTTTCAAGTGCTGATTCCAGAAGTTAATATTTAAAGGATGCAAAAGAAGTACACTTTCCCAAGAGGTGAGACTGGTAAACCCAAAACCTTCCTACCAAAGTAAATTCCAAAAATCAGAAATAATGACTTTTAAATGGCTAGAAACAGGCAGGAAACCAAGGTGCAGCCTCTCCTGAGAGCAAGCTTTTTCCCTAAGAAGTCTGCAATATTTTTCAGTGTTCCACTTTGTTGTAGAAGTTCTCTAAACTTAAAACATACCCTCTCAAAGAAGCAAACACTGTCTCAGGATGCATACCTGTCTCTAAAATATCAAGTGAATCAGCTGTATTGCATTGTACTGTGCAATAAAAATAACCAAGATCCTGGGATGATCGTTTTCAAGATCACTGAAGCCAAAAATTCTGGTAACTGGAGTTTTCAAAGACTTCACATAGGATTTAGTATTTCATTAATATCTATTTGTATCTGTCATTATATCTATCATTACCAGTATCTAACTTCATGCTCTTATTTCCCTAGTACTAGGAAAATGCGAATGTGAAAAAGATCGTAGTAAAACAATAGAGGAGTATTACACAAGGGCATCTGATCCAGACACATAACCTCTGTCTCACTTCAAAGAGAACTTAGGTTTTTGTTAAATTTTATAGCAGGTAAGATCACATATCAGCAGCACAACCAGGAGAACATGAAAAAAGCTATCGAACTGCACTTCAGTCTGGAAACAAAAGCAGAAGCATGCTATTTCCAGAGTAGGAAAAAGACTCCTTTGATCCCAAATGCACGAGAAGCAGCTTTGCCTCTCACGTTAACAGAAATAGTCAAATACTCCCATGATTGCTGTAGTCTCCTGAGGAAAGGATTTTTCTTGTGCCAGCACACAGCTCTGTTCAAAGGACTTCTTGACCTTATGGAATCCATCTCACTATTTCTCCTTTTCTTTCTGACAGGTACTTTGCTGCAGGTTTCAGTGCTGCAAGGAAGGCTTAGCTTGTAAGTCCCCAAGAAAAACCCCATCTTCTAGGAGTGCGTGAGGATGTCTGCGCACTAGGAAAGCAGGACTGGACTCCAATTTTGCCTTCCTGAAGCAGCACTGGAGGGACAGACTAGGAATGCTCTTTCCCAAAGCACCCAGGGTGCTCCTCTCTGCACAAAAGGCCACTGATCTCTGCACAACCAACCAAACAACTGCCTTGGCATGCTGTGGGACACACACTATGGGCAGGAACTCGAGGGTCTGTGAGTGCCACGGGTCTGCACAGGAGCTGCAATCAAGCATCACAGAATCATGGAATAGTGAGGGCTGGAAGGGACCTTCGGAGGGTTGCACAGCCACATCACTGTGCTGAGTGTCAGCTTCCAACGTCAGCAAATGCTCTCCTTAGACGACATACACAATGAAAAATGTAAAAAGAAAGTATGAAAAATCAATATTCAAAACTCAGCTGTCTTGCTCAACTGTAAATCTATTTATGGTACTGCTTCTGATGAAATCCCAGAGGAAAAGGGAAGAAGACTGATTTGTGGTGTCTCTAGAAGGCTCAAAGAAAGGGACTGGAAACTGCCAGGGAGGACACAAAAGGGCTCAGAGGACCTTGCACAAGACCCCAATTTCTGTCTCACTGAAAAGTATTGCAGTGGTTTAACAACCACACAGCAGGGCTCTGGGAGGTACTCCCAAGAAGGCAGACAGTCACTTCACACTACTTTTTAAAAAAGAAAGGGAAAAGAGGGAACTGAAGGTCGAGGCAGGGAGTCAAGTTTCATATTGACTGTGGGTTGACTAGCATTAAAAACAGTAGCCTGGATATGCTAAGCAATTTGTCTTTGTAATTCAAAATAAAATTGAGGAAATAAACACCAAATACGGTTAGATAAGACACCATATTCCTGCAATTACACTAACACTTCTTTACTTTCAGTGCACTGATCTCCTCTGTATTTCTGTGATCTGAACACAGCGTTTGCATGCATTTCCAAACATTGACCTCTAAACCATGTTTGTCATTCCAAGTATAACTCTCAGTACACAATCAGCTAAAACAATTGTTATCTCAGCAGCATGAAACAGAGATCAATTTCTTTTTTGACTATGCCCTTTATTTCTCATTTTGATTTTTTTTTTCCTGATGACAGAAGTAAATGGTTACATATTTTACATAAAGAGACGTTACAGCTCTAAAGAGCTGAGAACATTTGCTTTAATAAGAAGAAAAAACATAATTTCACAAGATCAGAAATCTCTTCTGGAGAGAGGTTCATAAAGAAAAAAAGCAAGAACATTCAGACAAGTTCAAGATTAACTGGCAGACGACTGAATTACTATGCATGTAACAGCAGCTCACAACATACAAGACTTTCCTGCTATCAACAGAAGGCACCCCACCAGCTCTAAATAAAATGTGTATATAATTTAGCCCCAACCCCTCCAAAAGGAGTCCAGCTGAAAAAAGGATAAAAAAGTTACCATGACAATATCTCTTCCCCAGATATGGGTAACTAATGCACAAACATTGTCAGAGGAGAATGGGGAGGCAGACAAGATGACAAAGAAACCTCCTTCAAACCCCAGATACATCCTAATCTCTGTATAACACTTCTCAAGATACACTATTACACAGAACAACTAACAAACAAGTTTTCAAGCAGAGGAAGATGTTAAAACACCAACTTGATCTTTGTGAGTATTAAAAATTCAGTCCCCACCTGCCATCTGTCATTTTTCTTTTTAAAGAGAAAACTGACACAGTTTTTCTATTTTGGAAACAAGCATTAGGCTGTGTGTAGGCTGTAAAATGCAACCTGCAAGCATTGACTAACTTGGTACCAATGGTAACAGCATATGAATTGGTCACCAAAGCATATCTTCAGCATTTAGGACAGGTCATCAGTTTAATCCTTAGTTTCTCCCAACTATTTCACCTATTTGCCTACTCAGGCCTAGCTTTGCATACAGTTCTTCTGTTCCCAGAAAGCCAACCATTGCTACTTGAATGTACAAGAGAAGCACCAAGAACACATTCTACTCAGCAGGAAGCAGGGAATACTCTCCTTGAAGGACTCTCCTTGAAGGACTGGAGAGCTTAAGCTTGAAACCATCTGCTGCTTTTTTGACCTTTTTTTTCTTCCATCCCACTCTCATAAGACATTGAAGCTGGGAAGCTGGCCCAAAATATTAACCCAGGGACTGAAATCCACTAAATTAAAGGATATTTGAAAGTGTCCCCAACCCAGTCCCACTAGGGTCAGTGGACATAGCTAAGAAAAATAATTAAAATCTAGTAATTAATATACACAAAATAGTTGCAGAGGTCCACATTTCAACTAAAAAAATCAAACCAAAAATCTTAGGATGTCAACAAAGTGAAAAGATTGGAAAATAATACACTGAGTAGATTAAAGCCAGCTCAAGCATGTTAGGCACACCAGTCACACATCTGAGTACAGAACAGCCACAAGTACGTGCTCAAAAACACCTGTGAGAAGTCAGATGGAAAAAAGGTTTCCAAGTACTTACTGTAAAGTTTACTTGCCATTTTTACATATCTGTTTTTACATTCCTGATAGTCCAATCACCTCTGAAACAGTGATGATTCATTTAAGTGATGATTTATTCATTCACTGTTCCAGATGGACACTGGCAGCCTAAAATCTGGGGTGTCATCATTTTGGAGATTTTCACTGCCACGTTACTAGATTGTAATCATCAGGCAGAGAGGTGAGGGCAAACACAGCAAAAGGAAAAGCCAAACAACAACACAGCTGTCGCAGGAAGATTTTTCAGTCTCTTCAGCCCTCACACCTCCAAACACGTAAACCACAGCCAGGCTGGCACTGCTATCATTGGCTCATGCTCCTCATTCCAGAGTGCCATGAACAAACCCAGGGCATTACAGCTCATGCTCCTCATTCCAGAGTGCCATGAACAAAATCAGGGCATTACCTTTCCCTCAGAGAAGATCGATTCAGCACAGAACTCGGAGAAAGCTCCTGAACTGCTGGAGGTGCTGAACGCTCCAAGGAAGCAGCAGAATGGGACTCTCTATTGGGTGGGTCTGGGCTCACATCCTCCTTGCAAACAGCAGAACTGTCCAAGCCTTTTCCACTGGTAGATTTTGCCTGAAAAATACCCCACCAAACTAAAATTCATTATGAATATTAAGACGTATGATTTTCATGGTTTTATTTCTCAGCTCAAAAGGTTAAAGATTGTATATCCATTCAGGAATATCTGTCTGCTGGGGAAAAGACAAGGACCCTCATTTCATACAAAAATCCATGGTCTAAAGTAAATAAACAAGTCTCAGAGGAATCTGTTGGTAACTAACACACCATCTTATGTGAAACTACTGCAACAGCCTTTTTATCAAATTTTCTGAGTGCACAACTTAAAGGCTCACCATTCCCAGAAATCTCACAGATTTAGAAAAATGCCTGAGAGTCTAAACAACCCATGGAACAATCCAAAGGCAGCACAATATATTAGACTCACATGGTACACAGAACTACAGTCCTTGATGATAAAAGTTTAGAGTCTGACAAAAGTGTGCTTAACATATGTATCGAGGTTTATCCTCATAATTCCCTTTCTTTCCTCATCCCTATTATCATCAGTTTTCCCAGCCATTAGGAAATCTAGGAGGGCACACATAACTAAATGCCTAAACCACAATTTTTACAGTACTTCAGGAACACAGGCAAAAAACAACTAAATGAGGACATAAAGAATAAAATCTCCCACACCCCAAACAACCCTGACATTAATCTTTAGATTCTTTTAAAACAGAAAGAAGCTAATATCTGAAAAAGAAAGGATGTGAAACAACACAACAGTTGGCTTCCCAGTTGTCACCAGTTGACCAGTGCCACCTTCACACACAGTTCCAGAATGAAGAATGCTTTCAGAATATCTGGTAAGGCAAATGCAAACGGCCTTTAAAGGCTCCTCTGCAAGCCTTAATGCCAAGGAAAAGCAAATTCTGTATGTGCAGGCATAAGTATCTTTGAAGAGTGTTAAGTTCCCTTCTACTGTTTGTAAATAATCTGTCACCAGGCCTTAACTGTGCTAGATCAGATTTAAAATACTCTTTTACTTGCTTTTGATACTACAGTAGATAAAGTTTCAAAAATACCTATGTGAGACAATTCAAGAAAGACTGGAAAGCTCGGAGCTTCCCAAATAACAGTGCATAAGCAAGAACACTTCAAAGTACTCACTTCAGTTTTCTTGGGTCTGTAGCTGTCAAGAGGAGAAGAATCTGGAGAAGGAAAAAAAGGTCCATGACAGAAGAAATCAAAAAGACATTCCTAAATTCTATGAAATCTTTAACAAAGCATCCTGTCTGTCCTCACAAACAAAACTAAAGCAATTTATTACTTTGTCTCCTCCGTATATTTCATGAAATCACTTTTAGATGAAAACCAGGATTTCCCATTGAATGGAATACAATGTTTGCAATAGTGAACCAGTGCAGGAACCATCTTCTGCACAGACAGAAGTGGCACATTTTGTTACACTATTTGTTGCTTAAATCAGTATCAAAACAAACTCTACCACTCCCAAAACCTCCCATGTACATTGCTCTATCTTACTAATCCTCTCTGAACAAGTTTCCCTGTGAGCATCTCTCCCTCCTATCAGCTCTGCATTCCTTCCTTCACCACTGACTCACAGACAGGAATACAAAGCCCAGGGAAACACATGGATAAACTCTCAGGCCCATACTGGGTTAGGATTTTTCACCACTGTCAATATGCACCTCATCCCCAAGGGAGTGGCATTAAATCTGCTTTCTTGATCTGTTCTACCAGTTTGTACTGAACAACCCTCACACTGTGGACCCAGGAAAAGCAAAAAGGGACTAAACTGTCCTGTCTGCATTAAGATTTCTAATCCTAGGGATCTGTTCTTCTCAGAAGTTACAGTTAAGCCACAAGACACAAGGAGGTGACCAAAGAATCCTCTGGATATTAACAGTGAGGTAGATTTTGGTCTCCTAAATATGGGCCAGAAGCCACCAGCTCATTTTGTAAGTGTGCAATGGTATCAGATGATCTGGTCTGTTCTGTTATCCAGCTATCACAGACTGGCAAATCTGTTCCCAAAGGGGATGTGAAACCTTTAAAATCCAGCACCCAGTGCAATGACAAAGAACAAATGCAAAGTAACACGTTGATAATGATTTGCTGTATAACAAATTATAATTAGCGAGGAAATGAAATAAAAATTAGGCAGAGCACACACAAACAAATACTGATGAGGCTCATTAAAAACCTCATACTGGAAGACATGTGCAATAAAATCAAGTTTTAGGGTGCTTTCTTAAATTTCTAGTCCCACACTTATTAAACTCTCACTTACTGATACCAAAGGATGCTGAAACAGATATTGGAGCATATCCTGGATGCTCATTAATAATGGCAAGTCACTGATCCACTACTCACAAATACTGCTGAAATAAACACTATTCATTTCTCTGAAGGAACAGAGCCCCTGAACTTCAAAATAATCAATACTCCAAGCCTGATCAACACATCCACAAATCATGGTGCAGATTTTCTCCCCCATCCAAGTCAACAAAAAAGGTGGAGTGAAACAGAGCACTCATCTGAGCTTTAGAATTCTCTCCTCCTATTTTCATATCATGTGGAACTGCGTCCCAAGCTTCAGGAGGTAAAGAACTATTCAAGGGCACTCTCTGAAGCAGTAATTTATTCAGCATTCTTCTATTTCCTAGGAAGAACTAACAGCTTTTTCTCCATCATAGACTGACATTTTCATAATAAATAAAAGAACCAAAATAATAATAAAAAGCCCCAAATAAAACTCAAAAATCAAAAGCATTAATGAGATATAGAGTAGAAAATACTGACCATGAGGTACCTTGGGCCAGACTTCTGCTGTGCTTTCTCGTGGGGAACACCAGGGATGAAGTTTAGCACCAGGACTCGGTTGTCCAACCTGAAGCAAAAATACTGTTAAAATGCTCAGTATCAGATGTATCAATTCCTGGTTTTTCTGGTTTTGTTCATAAGACCACAATTAGTACTTCCTGAAATATTTTACTTTATCGAAATACTATTTTAGACTATTTTCATAGCACTTGGCTATTGTGCATTATTAGCATTACTGTGCATGAACAGAAACAGTGCTAGAAAGGTCTAGAAAACTCTGAATATCCTATTGTTCAAAGAAAGGGAAAATACAGATAGTTTCTCCTTCATCTATAATGTCTGCAGTCTTTTTAAACAATTTCTGGTATCTCATATTTATTCTAAAGGGCTCAGATCTCACCAAGAGAGATCTGAATCTCTTCCTAATTAAAAAGTTACATTTAATATAATCCAATTTTGATCTTCATGTAACACAAAATCTCCAGGCCAAAAGAGTTCTCAGCAGTAAAGATGCCCTAAAAGGAGAATTCTCAATCTAGAAAGGCCATGACAGGATATGCTGAATTAAGAGACAAGCTTTCTCCTTTTTTTGTACAAACATAACCAAGCATTGAAAATCAATAATCAGTGTTAATGATACTATAATTAAACTGTGAACTTCACCTATAGATCAAAAACCAGAAGAATTGAATAAAAGATATTAAAAGAAAAATATTTGAGAGAAACAATAGATTAATGAATGATTAATGACTTATTTAGGCCATTTTGAATTTCTAACAGGTAGATATAATACGTAGATTCTAATACGTGGAAGAAAACTTGGGAAAGAATTCTAAACTTTGACAAGATATTATTAATTAATTAGTACTGATACTATATAAAAAGGTAAGGTACAAGCAAACTATTTAACCACTAGATTATCTAACTGGTTGTGGTAAGTGCCCAGAACTGTTGAAGAATCATGTCACAGCACAGAACACGAACAAGCCCATTTCTGCCCCTACAAATTCAAAGTGATTTTCTAAAAACAGAAAATTGTTGCAATAAGAAAAATAATTAAGACAGGGAAAAAAATGAGTATATGATCCTCCAGGTGGCTGGGAAACGTAGCCCCTTCATTTTAAAAGAGTTACACACAATTTCTTTAAATAAGTACCTAATTTCAGGACAATTTTTCGTGTATGGCAAAATGTCCTTATGTTATGAACTCAAAGTGTTTGAGACGTAGCTCTGAGCAAAGGAAGTGTTTCAAAGATCAGAGGATGCCAACATAAAAAAAAGTTGAAAGAGAGGAAGTGTAAGTGTTCATAATGTGACTAGACACTCTTTCTTTAAAGTCTTATTCAGGAATTTTTAATACTAATATCAATTACTTCCAAGCTGAATTTATACACCTATTATCCTGTCTAGTGTGCTGGAAGAAAAGAAATGGGGCCTCAGAGAATTTAACCAAGATATTCATGAAAGAATTTGATCTTTGTCTGTTACTAAAGCGGATAAAAGAAATTTTATTTTAGTTAATTTTACATTTAAATCACCCTGTGACAGACTGTTAAGGAGAGAAAAAATTATTCATCTAAACTAAGAGCTGAATGAATTTTTGGAGCGCTACTTAGCGAAAGAACAACATTTGAACTGAGCTTAGGCTGGAAGCACCTTGGAGCCAGTACAAACCCGTCTGATCACAAAGGGAGGTTTGTCAGTGTCTCTCCTGAACTCGTGGGGCCCCAGGTTGAGGTGGGCCAGTCTCTGCCTGGCCTCCTCCGAGAGCTCGCACATGCGGCGCTTGGTGTACGGGGACGGGGAGCGCGACTTGGAGGCGATGGTGGGCTGCTCGTAGCTCCTCACCGCCGAGCTCTGCCCGCCCTTCTCAGCCGAAGGAGGGCTTCTCTTTGGCAGCTTGGAGTGCATTTTCCCATCTAGGGTTGAACGATGCACCCAGTTCGTATCAGCCTGAAGTGAAGAAGAGAAAGTATCTGATTTGACAGCGTGTAGGATAAGGATCGCTGAACGTAACGCAAACAAGGAACTAATAATTTTACCAGAAAGAGATGCCATGGCAGCTGAAGTTCCCCTCACAAAACTATAATCAAACAAAAGCAATTTAAAAAACATGTTTATCATTTTCTCTGAAACCAAAAGAAAGTTAAACACCTAGTACTACATGTTAGGTATCTGATACTTACTCAATTAGCTTTCTCACACAGTTAGTGGAGATTGTAAAAATTAAATTGAATTTTGTCACAGGTTCCTTTAATACAAAGTTTACCTGAATTAGCCATACACAGATTTGAAGCATATTTTCATCTGTTTAAGCTTTTATTTTAAAATTCTTACCCTTTAAAATACAAGACAAATTAAAATAGGAGCCTATTTAATAGTTTAAATTATATGAATTTAGAGTTGCCTAAAGCTCCAAAAGAAGTGCAACTACATTCTCTAAAATTTGTATTTTCTTGGATTATGGTGAATTTACTAGTCCTTTAAAGTGTAAAGTTTAGTTGAGAAAAATACTCTTCCTGTTAGAAATCCTTTTTCAAGCTGGAGCTAGTTAACATTAGTCCTAAATCTGAATGTTACATGTACTGCTTCGGTTCAGAGGAACCCAGAAATAAAACATCCAGCTTCCCTTCAAGCCCTTCCCTCTACCTCAGCCACCAGTGAGGCTGAGGCCACGTGTTTGTTTGGCATTGACAGAATCTGAACTGGCAGCGCAGAGACCACCCCTTCCTGAACTCCCACTGGTGCAGCTGATAGTGAGACACAGCCTGGACCTGGCCCACACAAAGCCAGACCTAATTCTCTAAGACTAATCTCAGCCTCATCAGAGGCAGGTGGTGCTGCTCCTGGCTTACACCAGTTGTGAAACTGGACCTTCACCACAACACAAGCAAATCTGAGCTGCCATTCATAGATACTTTTAGGAACAGTTTAAATTTTAGATCAAATTGCCCTTATTCAAGTCACCTTCACTGAAGCCACTTTTCTGATAATGACAATTTTCACTGATTTTTAATTCCTTTTCTGTCTCGATACATTTAGTTCGCTAAATTTGGAAGAAACTTCTCACTGAAGTCAATTAGCAATGCCACCAACAGGTCAAAGTCACCTAAGTGTCTCTGCACACAAGCCTTCCTGACAACCATCCCCTTTCAATGATGCTGCACCATTTTTCAATAGTACAGCAAAAAAGGGAGGATGTAAGAGTAACTTTATATGAAAGTTTGTGCCAGAAATCTAAACCAAAATCCCAATCTGTGAGACCAGAGAAGAGTGCTACTTCACCTTTAACTTTACTTGCTGCAAAAGCAGCGTTTCCAGATTAATATAGGTGATAGCCTTCTCAAAAAAAATCTGCGTTTCCATTACTGTCAATGATACAGTTATGGAAAACAATTATAATTAATTGGTTTGGTTTAATAATGTACTTTCTCTAACTTCACCTAGCTTTCACTGTCCTTAATTTTAAGTGTCAGTAACAAATGGTGAGAAGGCATCTTCCCATGTACAAATACACCAGGGACTGACACTTCAGCTGATCACAGAACACAGCAGCTGATAATTGTTTCAGATTCAAGGAACTCTCAGCATCTACTGTCATGCACCAAACCCACTCTTTACTCATACTTGATTAAAAATTTAATCAAGTTGTCAAGCACCCATGATACCTGCTTTAACCACAACAAAAGAATGAGGAAAGTTTGAAGTGAGCAGCACATGCAAAAATTGGAAGCAAGGCTATCAATATTAAATCTAGAAATTGCAAACAATTAAATTGTGCTAACCTGTATGTGACTTCTTTCTAAGCTTAACAGACTGTCTGAAATAAGGGAGGTTGTAGAAAATCTCAATTTTGGTGCAATTCCCTAGAAGAGAGACAATAATTGAACATCAAGCTCCAACTCAAGATAAAGGGTATCAAAGAGGTAAATGTCACCTAATGTAACAAACCATCCCTAATTTTCAGCCATTTCCTTTGTTAATTTCAGCCTTTAATAAAGATAATTAGAAAAGACAGAACAGCAACGGTAAATGTCAAGATGCTAACATTTGCATTTCTGACAATTCAATTACAGATGATTACACTGCTTTCATACAACAATTAAGGTCTGACTTTTATTTTAATACATTTTTTTGTCAAAAGCACTTTTAAAGATCTTTTCATGCCATACTATATGGCAATGATAAAAATTTCAGTCATGCTCTAGAAGTTTCATTAATGCTAACTTTGTAAACTTGTTTGAGAACAGTCTCAGTTGCTCCATCTCTTTTGTAAAAACATTTTGTTTAATCAGTCAATCACACTGCAAATAACTATTCCTTTGTAACAGTATGACTAAGAATACCCTTCATTCTGTAATCTTTGGAGTAGTCTGATTTCAAGGGAGGCAAGTGGACGCCTCCCTTGCTCCATAACCATTTTCCACCCCTTCAGAATCCCCTCCTGCCCATGGGGCAGCCCTACTTTGTCCCACTTGGGATCAGTGGGGTCCAACTGGGCCTCCTGGTCAAGCACAGCACACACAGAGTAATGGCCAGCAGGTCCCTCCATTTTTACATGATTAGTAGCTTCTGTTTCACTCACCTTTTACTGCAGCCATGGCTAGGAACAAAACACCTCAGAAACTATTGCCTTTCTATTCACTGAGCATCGACCAACGCATTCAAAATTAACTGGGTGTAAAGGACAGGGATTACAACACACAAGCATTATCTCCCAAACAGCAGCATTAAAAAAGGCATAAAAGAACTAAATGCCACATATGCTATAAACAAGTGGCAATCATCTATGTGCAACCTATACAGCTCTGCAGAATCCAAGAGAGAATCAAGTGGCCCCAGAAATTTCTACCCTCTCTTCTTTCAACATGGACAGAATTTGTTGCCTGAGGCATCTCAGCGCACAGGCATTTGTGCACATGAACACACAAAATCACTGAGACATGAAAAGCAGCTGGGTCTGTTTGTGACTCTGTCCCACATCTGTAAGAATTAGCAGAAACTTCATGAGTGAAGTCTACTGATGAACCAAAATATTCTCTACCACCTGCCTAAACAGTGATTTCCCATCAGGGAACATGATCTGGCCCCGGGATAGATTATGGAAATCAAATGACAAAAATGCCAAGAAAGCTCAGTCACAGCAATTAACAGAGTCCAGGATTCAATCAAGTCAAGTTATGGCATATAAAAGAGGTTTTAAGCCTGATCATCTTTAATCAACTCGTTTTTATAACTAATGAATTGTCAAGTGCTATCAACAATTTAAAAAGGGACACATCAGAATTAGTAAGTCTACTATAAAATGCAACAATAAAGCACCTACTGCTCTTACAGAGACTGGAAATGATTACAAAATTGTTAAGTGTTCATACCTAAAAAATGACACAAACTATGGTTTCCTCAGATAAATAGTCTGTGGAAAGGGAATATGGGATGGCATTTGAATGCACAGGTATGGATATGTCAAAAGCAACTCACAGGCCGAAGCCATCAGAGGATTTGCTCTGTTTTCTGCAGTTCCCAAACCAGGGATTGCTGTAGGTTATTCAGCATAGAATTATGTGAAGACCATCATACAGCCCCCAAGCACATCTGTAAATGAAAATCCAGCTAGAAAGTTTTTGGGATCTCTTCTTCTGCTTCTGGCTTAGTGGCATCTGAAGCCCTGAGCAGTTCTGCACCAATCATTAAACAGAAGGGATATAATATCAATTTCATCACAGAAAAAGTATAAAGGTGGTTCATATTTAGAAGAATACAAGTCTAATATGTGCTTTTGACTGTAAGGAACACAAGTACAAGTCCAGCTTAAAAAAGTATATATGAATATAACAGAAGGCCTCGTATTGGCCTGTTAATGGAAGATAACATAACTAAAAAGAAACTGTTTTAAGTAATACGGCAAATGCTGCATGAAGGTGGAGAATGGAGATAAGAACATCTGTAAGAAATCACTACCACAGTCCAGGCATAAACATATTCTGAAAGGCAAAGGTTGCAGAGAAATACGGAAGAGCCAGCAAGAGCAAGCTCAGCTGGGCAACACTGGACCAGGAGAGATAACTCGAGGCATGTCTTGTACGCACACTGAGTTTGTAAACCTCATAAGACATTTAGCCAAGGACATTATCAGCTAAGTGCCAGATTTTTGGAGGAGTTCTGATCCTCTCAACTTGGGATTCAATCCAACTGGCAGATTAGCAGTGTTAATCAGACACTGCTTGTCACTGCCTATCTGAACTCCACAACCGTAACCCTACTGTTGCTACCTTTATTTTTTTAACAAAAGACAAATTTATTTGGAGTCAAAGTGCCACTAAAGCACAGCTGCCATTCAAAAATATTCAACATCTCAGCTGGCTATAACTAACTTTTCATATGGGAAGAACATGGCTCCAGTAGCATAGGAAAAATGTGAGGGTTCTCACGACCTTGTTCAACACTTCCTTTCACTTAGCATCCGCATCCAGCGCTTCGTGCTGACAGACTTATCAGGAGACACTTGCCAGTAAAGCTCAGGGAACACTGGGAGATGGAGGTACTTGAGACTGCATTTCTACTGGAGGTAAAAATCCTTTAACAGTTATTCAATTTGGCAAGTGAGGAGAGGAACAAGAAGCTCCTTTTGGGAGCTTCCCTCCAATGCCATCAAACACAGCTTCTGCATTATTTCTGAAAAGGGGGTCACTATGCCAAAATCCTCTCTCAAACTGTACTTTCAAGCTATGGAGACGGAACGGAGCAACAAAGGCTTCTGCAGTCCCTGTTCCAGGGCAGAGATGGATTTCGTTTATGCTGCTCCCAAGGACATGGAAGTATGTCTGTGTCTTACAGCAGTCAATTCTTTAAAGCTACTACAAGTGTCATCATTCATCAGCTACACATCCAAGATGCTCTGACCACATCTTTGCACAGCTCACAAATTATGGCACCTTCTCTTTATTAGAAAATACATAATTTCTGTTTGAAAGAACTCAGTTTGACAAAATGTATCAAACTCATCTAGCAGCTCTGCTTCTATGAAGACTCACCATATTCTGTACACAAAAAAATCTAAAAACATTTAGCTAACATCACCTCCTTTGTTCCTACCTCCCTATTCTTTCTCATCGACAGGAAAGTACCTATTCCATGAGCAGTATGAAAGCAAAACAGTCCCACCCCATCTCTTGAGCCACACCACGATGCATGGGATGAGCCACATCAAAGAGATACTACAGCCAAAAAATAATGGTTGTTTTTGCAGGGACAGTTTAAGCTACTGCGGAATCAGATATTTTGTAGCACAAAATCACAACTTTAATTCATTCAAATGTAGCACAGCATTAGACACCGAATTAGCACTTCTAATTGCAAGTGTCTGGGCAGTTTCCAGGTTGCCCTTTCAGGGGAAAGATTACACCAACTAAAAGATACCAATGAACTTTAATCAGCATTTCCCTCCTCCCATGTGCTTTTAGTCCAACCACAACAGACAGGGTAATTTAGACAGGTAATTTAAGACAGGGTAAACTGAGTTTTTATCCAAATGTCCTGCCAATCCACCGGTAAACTCCACAAAAACCTCAAAACACATCATCACCATGCTCCTTAAAGTGCCTTTCTGGGTGATTATGCTGACAACTAAGATTCAACAGTCAAACTTCATGAAAGGGCAATGTGAAATGAATTCATTTTCATTTAATATGTACCTGAGCCCTTATCTCCAGAAAATTAACATTAATTCATTGTACTCATTCTGCCAATTAGCTGTTGTTCCAAAATGCTAGGGGGAGAGGAACCAAGGAGGAGGTTACATGGCTTCTCTTAAGAACCACAAAGTCCATATGATATCTCCTGCATCCCTTCAGCCACCAGCTGCATCAAAGATTAAACTGAATGGAGACATGTCATGGTGCCACACTGCAAACCGAGTGGAAACTAACTTTTCCACATTAAATAATTTCTTGAAGCATTTTGAAAAAAGATTATACTTTCCCCGAAGTTCAACTGTGGATTTGTACATTCAACACCTTAAAATGGCAAAATCTGTCAGAAGTAATCGCTTTTCATTTGAAGCAGTTCAAGGGGTTTCTTCAGTGAAGCAGACTGTGTCATAAATACAATCCACAAGACATTCACTCACTGTGAAATACGGGGACCTCTTCATTAAAATCTCACGCTCCAAACCACGGCGCCCATGGGTAAGCTTAGGGTCAGGGAACAGGAAATCTCTTGTATTTTCTTCATATGTAGCTAGAACTTTTCCCACTAAAAAGAAAATACATACTTTAATTGGAAAATAGACAAAGCCATGTAACC
>WAAG01091333.1:0-19105 GCA_013390105.1 Tichodroma muraria
AACTTCCCCTGACACAACTTCAGCAGAGCAGGACAATCCCCTTGCTGGCCCAGCTGGCCATGCTGTGCCTGGTGCTCCCCAGGACAGGGCTGGCCCTCCTGGCTGCCAGGGCACTGCTGGCTCATGTTCAACTTGCCACTGACCAGGACGCAGGTTACCCAAGTAACAAAAACACAGGTTGTTTTCTGTGGGTCTGCTTTCCAGCACCTCGTTCCCCAGTGTGTCTGTACATCCAGGGTTGCCCCATCCCTGGTGCAGAATCCAGCACTTCCCCTTGTTGAACTTTGCATGGTTGATGTTTTCCCAGCCCTCTCATTCGTCGAGGTCTCTCTGCAGGACTTCAAGGGAGTCAACAGCTTCTCCCAATTTTGTATCATCTGTGAACTTGCTCAGTATCCCTTCCAGTCCTTCATCCACGTCATCTATGAAGATGTTGAAGAGCACAAGGCTGAGGATGGATTCTTGTGGAACCCCTCTAGTGACAGGTCACCAGTTTGATATCACCCCATTCACTGAAACCCTTTGTGACTGGCCCACGAGCCAGTTGCCCACCCATCCCATGATGTGTTTATCCAGCTGTGTGCTGGACAGGAGGATCTTGTGAGAGACAGTAGTGAAAGCTTTACTGGAATACAAAAAGATTGTATTAACTGGCTTTCCTTGATCAGCTAGATGGGTTACCTTGTCATTAAAGGAAATAAAATTTGACAAACAGGAGTTTCCTCTCAGGAAGCCAGGCTGGTGATCAATGTTTGCGTTACCTTTCAAGTGTTTTTCAATACCTCCCAGAATAATCTCCATAGCTTTCCCAGGCACTGAAGTGAAACTGACAGGCCTGCACTTTCTGGGGTCATCCTTCTCACCCTTCTTGCCCTTCTTGAAAAAGACAATATCTGCCCACTTCAAAAAATCAGCTGGGACCTCTCCATATTCTCAAGACTGCTGAAAAATCAAGAGAAGATTTGTGATAACATCAGTTAGCTCTTTGAGGATTCTTGCACGAATCAAAGGAGGCCCTAGAGATTTGTAGGGGTCCACCTGGAGCAGTGGATCCTGCACAATTTTCAGGGTCTGAACCAAGAATGATTTAGTCATTCTTGCAGTCATGGTTCTCCAGTTCAGGGCACATTTCAGGTGTGGTACATTGTAGCCATCACCTTGTGAAGCAGACTGAGGGGTCCTGTTAGTGTTCATTTCCTCAAGACTCAGCACACAGCCCCGTTGCTCTTCCCTGATCAGCCTGGCTTTGTCCCTTTCCCCCTTTCCATGCCGTTTTACAGCTCTGTCAACAATCCCCTCTAGCTCCTCTGAGAATCCTGTCATGTTTCAGAAGACCAGAAGGAAGTGATGTGTTGAGCTTATTCAAATTTTGAAGATGGCAAAAAGACAGTTATGTGCTCAACAGCAGAGTTGTGGCTGCCCCACCCCTGGAAGCACTCAAGGCCAGGTTGGATGGGGCTTTGAGCATCCTGGCCTAGTGAAAGGTTCCCTGCCCATGGCAGAGGGGGTAGAAGCAGATGATCTTTAAGGCCCTTTCCAACCCAAACCATTCTATGATTGTATGAATTACCTCAATGATAATTGATTCCCAAATTCCCTTTTAAATATGGACAAGTTTTCATGGGTTTTATTACATTAGCACAGTCAGACGAATGGCTTTGTGGAGCCAACTGCTTTAGAGCACCACATTATGAACTAATTTTATTACTGCTTGGCAAGAAGTAGTATCTGGAAATCTCCTTGCACCAGGGCTTACAAGGCTGAAAACCAGCACTGTAATTTCACTAAATACAATCATTTTACCACATCATTGCACTAGACAGGCAATCACAAAGAGCAAGCAGAAAGAATTCAAATTTTCCATAAGATGGGGACTTTTTTCCTGTTCCTAAAAGAAAGCATATTATAAATTCACACTTACCCAAACACAGAAAGCTCAGACGGACCCTATGGCATATTTACCTTGTCAACCTACCAGAACTTTATATGGAGCACATGGGAATTTTGTGAGGATGTTTGTGTAAATGAGGTAGGAAAAAGTTTAAATCCAGAAAAACAAATTTTAAAGATCTAGAGTAACCTGTGTGAGAAAGCATATCAGTGTTTTTTTCCCCAAAAAAAGTTATAAAAAAAGTTAATTTGAGAGATGAAAATTCTAGAGAAAAATAGGAATTTCCCCATTTTTCCTAGATTTTCTGTATAAACTGTCTTCTACAAGGCATGGCTGATGAGCAAGCCCGCTTCGGTTTATGTGAAATTATTGCCTGATGAAAATAAAAAAATTCAACCCACCTGCTACCAACTTGCCCAGCAAAGTTTCGTTATCAGGTATGCAGTCCCCAATTTGCTGTTAGAGTGGCTGTGGCTGGGATGGACTTCACTTTGTTCATTACAGCTCATACGGTGCTGTGCTTTGCATTTGTGACCAAAATACATGTGTGTAGACACATCATTGTTCTTGCTATTGATGGACTATTCTTGTACAGGGTCAAAGCCTTCTCTGCTTCTCATTTTGTCCCACACCAATGAGTAGATCAAGAACAAGCTAGAAGCTGAGAGGAAACACAGCCAGGAGAGCTGACCCAAATCAGCTGAAGAGATACTCCAAGCCATGTGATGATGTGCTCAGCAATAAAAATGTGGAGTTTTGTCTTGCAAGGAAGCCATTTCTTGGTACATGGGTCTGCTTGTAGGAGGTGATGAATAAATGCCTTTACATAATATGTTTTATTTTTCCTCCCTCCTGTATTAAAATTTCATAATCTTGACCCACAAAGCTTCTCACTTTTGCTCTTCCTGTTCGCTCCCCATCCCACCTGGAAGGGGAGTGAGCAGGCAGCTTGGGGGTGCTTAGCTGCTGTCTGGGGTCAGCCTACCATAACACTTTTCTTTCAAAACATCTCAATACACCAAGTCTCAAAAAGTCCCACCAGCGTGGTCGAAGAGGACTTGGCTATAGTTTAATCCTTCATTATTCCTTGTGTTTTACTTCCCAGAACCTGCACTTCCCTCCTTTTGACATTCTTCTCTTTATTAGCTCTCCTTAGATTTTTAAAGGAACCATTTCCTTGAGGAAGCAGGTAACAGGGCAGCGGAGTATGTGGAAGGGTTAAGCCCAACTCACAGTGGAGCTGAAAATGGGAAGTTCGGTTAAGGGAATGAACATGTTAAATAACAAACAAACTTCCAAGAACTTACTCAAACTAAGCCTTGTTTAAGCATCTAAATGGAGAATAAACTCCTCTTAGGTTATTACCAAAAGTTAAATATTTTCAGAAGGTTTTCTTATTGCTGCAGGACAGTTTGACAATAAATTTTCACTGGCAAATTAGGCAAACCCATCAGATTATCCCCCTTATGACACTTAGTTGCAAACAGGCATTCAAATAACTCCCACCAGACATCCAAGACTAACAAAATGAATATGTTCCCACACTGCAGATTTTTAGAAGGTACATCTGTACATTGGTAATTTCAAGTTCACAGAAGCATGGCTTTACTCATAACCCTAAAACACCAATAGTATCTTTGGGATTCTGCAAGAAAAACGAATACATTTATAGAAGTGTTGGTTTGACACAGGAGACATACAAGAGTTTGAAATTTGGCTGCATTCAGGCTACTTACTTTGTCTGAAGTCAAGTCCAAAATTAACTGCTAAGAAAGTAAAATTTCCTATCTGAAAGGTTTTTCCACGAATATTTTGAGATTTTTGAGATGGTCATAGTCTAGGAAGTGACACATTTAAGACCTTCCCTGAATGAATACAGTTAAATGTTATATTCTATATGATATAAGTATTCTGTCCTGACCCCAAAACATTAAGTTTATGCCATCTTCCATCAACTTGTTATTCCTCAAAGAGGAAAAGAGACCTTTTCTCTGCATTGCTTCAGATGCATCCTTAAAGCTTAGCTTGCCAGTTTCATAGGTAACAATCCTTTATGAGCCTCTATTTTAATGTTATTAGCTGCCAAAATATGAAGTGTCTCACTGAAGAGGTTTGCAATTGTAAATATTTAAGATATCAGACTCACTCAGACTGTTTTCCCCTAATGAACGATGTCACCTTCTCTGTTGAAGTCTTCCTTTTTTCAGTTTTGTGACAGAATGCAAAGTGTGCCTAGTTCAGGTTCAGGTTTTCACAACAACTTATATCAGAAATTGTTAATAGACTTACAGAAGGAAGACCACTGTAGGCCAGTTGTGAAAGGTCAGGAATAGGTGAATAAATTCACAGAGGAAACACTGCTGTGAAATTAGGTCCTTTGTTTAATTTCTTATCTTCCAAGAATGGAGGAAAGATCTTTACGCACGAGCAGAAAGAATAGTAGATCTATTTAAATACTTGGCTTATTTTGCAATGCGGATTGATCAGGATGAATGAATTCTTCTGTTCATATCTCTGTTCTAAAATTAGAACAATAAGCTAGACCCCAGCATCCAAACATGCACCTTGGCATTGGATCAAAAAATGCTGTTACAATTTTTGTCCATTGCTGTTCACCCCGGGGCAGTATTACATCCTGCCAGTGACATCTCATCATTGCCCTCACTCTGGGGGGCAGGCCAGGGAGACATCTGTGCCAGAGGCTTTGGGTGTATCCCCACACATCTCCTCACAGCTTCAGAAGTGAGCTCAACAGGAGCATACTTCAGAGAATGATGATGATGATGGATTAGGCACCTTATAATTAAGCATTCTAACATGCCAAGTCAAATTCTGTCCCCACGCTAAAAACAGACAAACCTAAAAGGCTCCTGAACTCAATCCTCAAAAATAAATAAATAAAAAAAAAAACCTACCCCAGAAAAAAAAATTTCACATTGTTTCAGAGTTTCCAGTATTTGCACAGGTCTCAATTTTTAAGAGACTTAGTTAAAAAGCAAACAGGCTTTCTTCAGGGCAGCTTGTTCCCTATAGTGCAATATTGAGTACAGGTTTCATTTTGGGAAGAAATAAACCCATTGTGCAGAGTTCATGAGAGAACATTTTGTACACTCTAGAGCACTTAGGGTGAATGCTGGGATGTAGTCAAGATACACATATTTAGACACAGTAGGACAAAGCGAATGCAAATCACTCTATACCACTTCTATGGAAGAAACACATCTAGGGCTATGCTAGGAAATATGAAGAGGTGTGCTATCTTTCAACACATGGAAAAATCAAATCTTCACTGAGGAGTTATGGGACCTGACAAGTCATATACTTGAGCTTTGGGCTCTGTGCTTCAAGGAGTATGCAGCTGCAAAGAGTTCATAGGGAGACTGATAGAGCTGGAGTAAGGCAGAGTATCAATACTGTAGTGTTTTCCTCAAGTGGAAAGTCCCATGCCTCTCCACAGCAGTTTTGGATCAATACCTCCAAGACTTGACTGGGCTACAGGTCTGAGGTTATCTTTAGATAAGGCCCTGTATGAAAAGAAGAGAGGAAGCTCTCAGGCACTGTGCTGAACTCCCTGCAGACCATCAGGCAGGCAGGAGCTGGCAGGAGCAAGGGTAGAGGGGAATACTCCACAGGAAGAAGAGCAGAGCTGCTCTCAGCCAGCTTTGCCATCAAAGGAAACCCACTACCGCTCTGTGGCCCCAGGGACAGATATCAGCACTCGCAGATGGGAACGTGTTCTTCACTGTGCTCAGTGTAGAAAACTTAATTTAATGGGCTTTAGCTACAGCAAGGGGGTTTTCAATAGCTAAAAGCTTTCTACAGTGAGAAATTAATGCAGGATGGGAGCAGGTTGCACAAGGGGTTTGAACAGTCTTTGTTACTAGAGGTCAGGAAGAAACTGGACGAGGATGACGCCCCAGGCACATGGCATTATTCTGCCTTTGGACAGGAGGATAGAGCAGTTCCCCCAAAGTTTGACAGTCTTAATTGACATCATTTTGGCTCCCAGAGGTCCAGTACAGAGGCTTTGGCCATGGTTACTTTGTAAAGAGGGTATTCCCTTCTTTCCCTTCACTCATTATTGTATGGGAGTTTTTAAAAATGAGAAGACACTTTAGTAGATAAATGACTCTTTAAAGGTAATTATATAATTGGGTCAGGGGCAATGAAGAGTAATTAGGGCTACTCAGACCTGCAGTTCCCATATAAAAGAAGCACTTATACATTTGTTAACTGTCTATAAATGGGCCCAGAGTTGATACATTTTTCAAGAGAAAATTGTTCTTAATTACACATCTTTTGACCACTCTATTTCCTGTACTAGTCTCACTCATGTGTATAGTGCCATTGAAGTAGGTATCATTTCAGGAGTCCAGTTGAAAATAATTGGAAGTTGGCATTGTTTTACAGAAGACCACAAAGCATTAGGGACAGACTCACCCTGGGACAAACTCACCCTGGCTGAGTCTGTCCCTAATGTCTAGCCAGGGTGCCTTCTGACAGTCTTGCAGACTTGTCTCATCCTATTCTTACTTTTCCTTGCATCATCATCTCTTCTCTTGTCTTGCCACATGGTGGGTGTAAGTAATTAATGTCTGCAAAATGCTTTAAAACCTAGGCTGAAAGAAACTACACAGGAATGCTGGTCATTTGGGACAGTTTCAGAAACAGTTACAGCATATTGCTAATTTTATTCTCAGGGTGAATTTTCCATGAGTAATTTGCAGTGCTAATAACTACCAGAAGCAGATGATTTCTTGTATCCAGAAGCTGTATTAACTCTTATTGTTTGCCTATTCTCGAAAGGAACTCTTTCTCAAAGGTGAGCAAAGTGAATAAAAGAGCTTGTAAGAGTTTTGAACCCCATCCATCCTACTGCACAAAACATCCATGAAGAGCTTCATCCCTCATGATCCTCTTGGCAAGAATGTGGGTCCAGCACCAACACTTCCTCCCTGCATGAGTGGCATTTGAAATGTACCAGTTATACATGAAAGTGCTGGTATACTTTATTTCAGGAATGCTACCTTTGAATAACCGGACTATTTAGTTAATCACCAAAGTGTCTTGGTCTTTATCAAATGCAATTTCAGAACCAAAGAACATGAGTGTTTTCCATTTTTAACTAACAGCTCTTCAGTACAGTGCAGCATAAGGGAGATAATCCTGGTACAGCAGCAGCTACTGCAGAAACTGCACATTTTGTCTGAGCTAGATGGGGCTTCTGGCAGAGTATTATGGAAGAATACAGAAAAAAATTATTATTAAAAAGCTCAAAACACCTCTACCATCACCACTATAAACCCATCCTGAGCTGCTGACCTTTTGGGGACACTGCAAAAATACTGTAGGGAAGAGGATGCCCTCTCGACTGACCACAGCTGCTGGGCTGAATCCGGTTTTAAACACTGCAGGGAGTAGCTCATCCCCATTACCGTGTGTTAGCATGCCTGCATTTAAACAGACACTATTTTCAGAAGAGTCCAAGTCACTTAAAGGTGTGTGCCTCATTAAAGTAAAACAGCTACTGTTGAAAGCAACCTTTATCTGCTCTCAGTAATGGTCATCTGCACTGAAGTTGCTGTGAATTGCTTGAGGAAGCACCTAGAGAGTAGTTTGCAGTGAAACAGATCAAAAACTGTAACTTTGCTCTAATGGTTTTGCTGTATCAGCATTAATCATCTTTCTTTCTTCTTCAAAGCCACCTATCCATCTTTCAGGTTGATGGAAGACATTTCCCCATTAAGAGCACATTATTGCTAGGGACAGCCTGTGCACCATGCAGAAAGTGCTATCACTCCTCAATACAACCACGTTCTGCTGCTGTATGCTTAGCAGAAAAGTACCTTTGGGCTTTTAGAGCATCTTCTTCATGGCTGCTCTACACCTCCTCTTTCAGCCTCCATCTGCCTCACTAACTAGCCCTGCATCAGGGTGATTCTCAGACACAACTGTTGCTGTCATTTTGTTTTCCTCAGAGCTGTCTCTCTTAAATGATTCCTTAGAAAGCATTTTGTCTTTTCTATGATGCCCAGCTGGACAGCCAGAAGTGGAAACCACCATGACAGATATTAATGTGGTTTTGATATAAAACTTCCCATGGGGAAGGTGAACACTTATTCATGTCTCCCCCTTAGCACCAGGAGCAAATCTGAATGACAGCTTTCAGGGGTCCATAGTCCAAGTCTTCGAATCCTCACCATTTGGCATGTGGGTAATATTTTTTTTATTCTGGAGACCATGAATGAGAAAGTTTTGGGAGGGAGTTAGCTGGTGTGGCTGAATCAATGTCAAATGACCACAATTAATGTCATTGACCAACAGTCTTACAAGTCAGCAGAATCAGCAAATAAGACCTAGGACAGGGAGTAGAGCATAAATAAAAAGCACAGATCAGCACTTAGCCCTTTGTCTCAGTTATAGTCCTTCATGTCTCAGATATGACTCCTAGGAAAATTCCATCATGCAAAATCCTATGAGATTCATAGACCTTGGACTTGGGTTTCTCCTGTAGAAATTTCATTGATAAAAGTGATAAAGCATTTTTTCCCTGTTTGAATCTCACATATTTGAAAGCAGAAAACAGCACAGCAGTTGCCTGTTCCAATGCTGTGATATGTCTCCAAGCCAGGCTTCAAAGATTGCTCTGAACTTAGGCAGAGATTGCAAGAGGCAAACTCTCCTGTTATCTTGTTATACCATTTCTTCCAGAAGAAATATCACAAAAAGTTTCCATTGCAGCATTTTCCCTTTATTATGGGGGGTATGCTGGGAGGAGAAGTTTGATGAATTGTATACTCCACGGTTTTGTCAAAACCAGCTCTTTCAGAAGTCAGCTTGCACAAGAAGGAGGGTGTGAATTAAGAATAGTGTGAATTAAGAATAAAGTTTTTCCTGAGCACCAAAATTTTATTGCTTCTTTTGAGGTGAATGGGACTAGAGACAGAGGGACTGATACCCTGATTTCTCAAAAGCAAACACTCTCCACAAACTATCTGTAAGAAGCTTTTCTCTTCTTACATAAAGAAGAGAAAGGCATAAAAGTATCCCCACAATTATAAAAAGCAATGATACCTGGATTTTATCTCAGCCATTTATCTCATAAATGATTTAAATATTGCAGTAGCAACAGCCATCAAATCTCAAAAGGGCCTATAAACCAGCTCCCAGCCTGGGGCTAGACTGTCTAGTTCTTTTTGGATTTACATTGTACAGTAATATTAATTTGAATTTACGCTGTGACATTAATTGTACAGTTAGAAATATTCTCACTGGTGAACCAGCCAAGAGCAATCTTTGCTCAATTTGTTTGTTTTCACAGCAATTTATTTAAGGTTAATGAAATCAAGTCAAATCAAACAAACTACTTTTTCTTATTTTGATGAACTGCAGTGGTTAATACATAACCACTGAATATAGCTGTTTTCTTGAGATTTCCTCAAGAAACAGGCATTTTGTAGAGGAATGTACTCCACACTGCATGAGCCAACAACTCATAGCAGCAGTGGATTTTGTTCTGCTAACTCAACTAGAAGATAAGGAAAAAAAAGTGGATGGCTTTAGCACTTTTAATCCATCAGCTATTTGAATCTTCAGCTTCTAAAAACCCTCGAGGATGATATTTATCTCCAAGAAATGCAGTGGGCCAGAGCAAGGGTCTGGTAGGTGGTGCAAGGTAGGATACAGGTGGAGAACATTCCAGCAATGTCTGTCTCACGGGGGAAAGTCAGCACATTACAGCCACACAAAGATACAGCTGCACCCTTGGCATAAGCAACAGACAAGAGGAAATGACCTCAAACTGAGCCAGAGGAGGTTCAGATTGCATATATGGAAAAATTTCTTCACTGAAAGGGTTATCAAGCATTGGAACAGGCTGCCCAGGGAAGTGGTAGAGTCACTATCCCAGGAGGTATTTAAAAGGTGTGCAAATGTAGCATTCAGGGACATGGTTTAATGGTGGACCTATCAATATTGGATTAACAGCTGGATTTGATGATCTGAGAGCTCTGTTTCAGCCTAACCAGAGTTTACAACTCTATGATTCCTTGTGTTAGTACTGCAAGACACTGACTCACAAACAGCAAAGTACTTCAGATGCTACGAGACTTTTCCTCTTGCAGCAGCCAAAGAGATGCCATATTGCTGTTGACATCCCCTGACACATTCCCGAGCCCTTGGCACCCAAGGGAGCTTCCTACACAGTGTGGAGCGGTGGGTCTTGCAGGCTGCCAGAGCAGATCCCACCAGCCCAGCACCTGCTTCCCTTTGGCCCTCACAAATTCAGGGTTTCAACCCACTCTGCCTGCTGGCCAGTGTCACAGGCACACTTAGGCTATGGGGTGTTCCACGCGCTGCAGATGTTCCACCACACGTCACAGGTGCTTCACTCAAACTCCAGCACTGAGGCAGCTGGAGATAGAACCTGTTTTTCAGCAAGGAGCAGAAGCAGGAATGAGAAGCACTTGGGATTCACATTTCTTAGACGGGGAATATCATATATGCTGATCTCTTTGCACAGTGGATAGGCTGGAGGAGGGACAGCAGCTTTGAGCCTCTCCCATCACAGGTGCAGGCATCACAAAGCCTGTTGCTCAGACAAAGCCTGGTTTTATGCACTCACAGCACAATCTGCTAGAACGCACTATACAGCAAGCATACAGAGAAGCAATTTGAGGGGCCAAGGACCAGGATTTAAAAGTTTCTAAGTCCCAAGAGAGAGATTACATCACACTCTTATTGCTTTAACACGAACATGAGTCTTGCTTCGCCTCCTTGGCAGTTTCAGAGGGGCTGGAGGGAATCTTGTCCCAGCTGTACATCCACCCAGGCTGGGGCCATTGTTGACTTCTACACTTCATGAAGGAGTAAAATAAGAGAGGAAGATTCAAGGTTACAACATCCAGACAGGAATTAACTCTAAAATATTTTCATATTTTATTGTTTTTAATACATATTTACCAAGAGCATTTGTCAGATGCATTCACTCAGGCAGTTCCAAATTCTCTCCAACCTTAATGCTTAACAGCAATGCTCATCACCTGCCTGAGCTGTTCCTGGCCCCTCCAGAGACAGCACCTCTAAGCAGGAGGCAATGAGGAACACCTGCTTCTCTTTGCACCCCTGCCTTCCAGGGGAAGGGTGTTCCCTGCAGATGCCCCAGCACAGCTCCCCACCTTCAGAAGTACCAGGTGGGTACAAGGAACCATATTACTCGTAAATAAAAAGATGAGCACTAAAATTAAGATCCTGTAGTTTCAGTTTCATCTGTATGTGCTTTGCACCACTCAGAAGGAAACTTGGGATAACCCAAGACAGTCTGTTGGGGTAAAACAACCAGTTTGTTGACTGTCCTCTCTGAGGGATCTTCTGTGAGAAATTTTTAACCCACTTATAAAGAAAGTTAGAAATCACAAGAGGAAATTTGGTATTTTTCTCCTCCTGGAGAAACAGTGTTTTTCAACTATTTCGATGGTAGAGCTGCCTTAGTCTCAAGATCCATGAGCAGACAGGAGTTGAAGAAAAGAGTGAGAGAATGGCCGAGAGTAGCCATCCTCTCTGTGAGTCTCCCCTGGTGAAGATCAGAGGTCTTTCTCTGTGCTGCTGGCTGGAGCCCTTCCAGCTCAGTACTGCAGAGCAGTTGTCAGCACTTTATAACTTATTATAGCTCAGGGTTGGTGCTCAGGACACAAAACTTGTTAAACACTGTCTCACCCTCTTTCGAAACTCTGCAAAAACACCTGTGGGAGCTCACAAATACATAATAACATAAAGCAAACACAGAAGGTGAATATAAAAACAGGGTGAAGATAACTCTTACAGTAACTTACAGTGCCCTCCACTCCTGTGCATGTCTGCTAGCAAGATAATTGAAAAATAAGTTTTGCTGTGAGCTGGTTAATTAGTCAAATCTGTAAGAGTTGCATGTCTATATTACTCAGATTTTTTCCCAGAGGTCCAAAATACAATTGGTCTACTTTCATGTCACAGCATTTGATTCCTTTGATTTTGTGAAAGGGAGCAAAGCAGTGAGAGGGAGATGCAGCTTGCCTTTCTGCTCTAGAAGAGTTCAGAGGGAAGCATAAGACTCTTAGTAAGAAAGGCAAGAAGGTAAGAAACATTCAAGAAAATATTTATGTACTTGCAAATTATCTATTCTGTGAGAATATTATTTTGGATATCAAAATAAACGTACATATAACGTACCCATGTGCAGTTATATATAAGTGAATAAGCAAGTAAAGAAGTTTCTGTAAGAGTAAAAATGTACGTTTTATGTACTTCTGTTTATGAAATTACCTGAATACTTAAAAAAACCCACAACCCATTACATACAATATTTTCAATGCACATGAAATATTTGATTACAAGAGGGTTATATTTAGTTATATAACAAAGTTTCTGTCGTATTCACCACTGTATTACCTAAAGATTTTCCCAGAGTGCACTAATCAACATCACAAATTATTGTCTCTGAGGCAGAAAAGACAGCTGAAAAATGGAACTTTTCTGCTACAGTTGAAGGCAACAACGTCTATGATGTACCTCTGTCCCTTAGGGAATTTCTTCAAGGGTTTCAGAGTGATTTCTTTTATGGATTCTGCTCAGACAAGCTCTCTCCTTATCATAAAAATGCCTATACAAGAAGAGAAAGACAGGCAAAGCCATCTGCATGCCTGCAGGAGCCTGTGAGAAGCTTTCTGCATATCCTTAGCCTCAAGCCATGAAGCACTTTAGCACTAAGGGCTGGAAACATGAGCTTGTCTCAGCCTTCTGTAAGAAGCTAATTCAGATGAGAGAGGAAAAGTTTGGTGGTGTCCTGGCAGCTGCACAGCTGAGGAAATGTATTCTGCACTACTTAGAAGTGCCAAAGCGCTGCACACTTCATGCCTCATTCTGGTTTTGCTGCCATCCAGCTAAGTTTTATTATCTGTGTCATGAAGCAATGGCTTATCTTACTCCCAAGGGTAGGCTGGAGTCTGTCATCCACCCAGAAGTGAAAGAAAGAGTTAATCCTAAGCACAGATACTCAAAACAGTGGGAAATGCAATAATCATCAGCTTCGAGTAGCTCCAGGAGACCTGGCATTATGCAATGGGCAGTTACAGTGTGCTCAGCTTGAATGTGAAGAAATATATCTGAGGTGACCCACCTAAATGGGGTGGACCAGGAATTGACTAGGAAAGCCCTATGAAGACTAATTTTCTGTAGTTGTTCTCTTGTTTCTTGTCAGTGCTAGTGCTGAAATGTAGTCGGATGGAAATTCCTGCATTTGATACCTCATGAGAAGCTAAATGCAGCGCTGCCTTTCCTTGTCTTGGCTGAGTCTGTAGGGTGCTAAGTACCCTGTGAGGAGGCTTAGGAGGGGGTTGTGGTGTAATTCAAATACATCCAGGTATGGCAAGGTACAGTAATACTTAGTACAGTAGTTCTGTTATACTATGTTGTTGTCTCACACTGAAACAGTCTGGGAGATGTCATTTGTCCCAGGTCAGCTGGACAGCCTCCATGGAATCCGTGATGGCTCTTCGGTGATGTCTCAGGCTCACAGCAATGACACAGCTTCAGTCAGAGTACAGAAATCTGCCCTGGGTGCGTGGATCCAACGTCTGCAGAACCTTCAGTTCACTAAGCAGCACCTGCCAGATCCACAGCTAGCCAGGAAGCATCCAACAGATACTCCTGAGTGTGACGTGCTCAAACAAATGCATTTCAGAGTATTTTAACATATTCTCAAACTATGCAATAGTTGTATGTGAGCCTAGCTACCCTAGGGGTCTGTGTAGTGAACTTTATTCCATTTAGGGAAAAATTAAAAGTACATGATATCGTGTCATGAGGCTGGTCTGGCCATGACTACATCAGAGTTAGGAATACCCCAAAGGTCCAGAAGTTGAAGTAGCATTTGTGCAGCCTGAACCAAGGGACTGAGATGGCCCCACTCCACTATGGAGGTTACCAGCACAACCCAGCCTTTGCTCAGCTCTGTGTATGGATGCTCTGAGAGCAATTTGAGCTGTCCATTTCTCTTCACTACTATCTCTAGGATTTCTCATAAGCTGTGAGCATTGGCCCTTCCAGTGACTTGTAGATGTACAACAAAGAGCTCTGCACCATCACAGCAAGAGTCACATAAAATGCTTGGCAATATAACTGGAGTTAGTAAGTGCAAACATCCACTTATTCTGAGTCTAGCTGGGAACTGCAGCTTTAAAGTGTTGCAGACCATCAGACACCTGGAAGGACAAGACATTGAGAAAAGCTTTACTAGTTTATTTCTTTTATACATTTCCTTTCAAGATCTTAGGGTCAGTGTGCCAGTGCTACATCAGTAATGAAAGCAATAAAGTGCAGAAAATGGTCAAAAAAGGAAATCAAGATAGCTTCATACAACTGTAATAGCAGATAGTCTGACCTGACTTAGAACTTGACCCTGCTTTTAGTCCAGATACCTCTGTCTAAATTTTTTAGGAAAAATGGTAAATGATTCAAAGGATCTTCTATAACCACATAGCTGCAGTTACATCAGATGATATAAGACATGTACCATAGCCGCAGTTCTAAAAAAGTGACACAAAAATATTATGATTGTCACAGTTGCCCAGTGAAAGTTTGGTGAAATCATCAGGTTTCAGTTTATTTCAGGACATGGATATTTTCCTAGGTTTCCCTCAAAGACATGATATATTTACAAGATAATTGCATGGAAGAGGACAATTGATCTCAGCTTTGGTGGTGAGAACTCCATCCCATACTCCAGATCATTCATAAGGACATTGGATGGTCTCCCACCATCAGTCCCTGAGAATTCTTCAGGTAGATTTTATCCTACTGATCACAACATCAGATGTTCCAGACAATTTTCCACCAACCTTATCATCCATTAACCCAGCCCTTATGCGCTCAGGTATGACGTGGGTGCGTGTCAAAGGCCTTGCTAAACAACATATGCTGCTGTTCCTCACCTGATGAAACATCCATCCCATGCCAGAAGCAGATCAGGTTGGTTGGACAAGACTTTGTGACTTCCATACTTGCTCCTCTTCAAAACCTTCTTGCCTTTCATTGCTTGGCAATAGTTTCCAGGAGGATCTGCTCTATAATCTTCCTGTGGAAGCTAAAAACAGCTGTGTATATACTAAAAACCTTACTGAAGGAATTTGGAATAACTGTAGGGATGGCAAGAAAATAAATGAAGTACTCATTTTTCTATATACAAGGATTAAAAAACTATCAGCCTTACCCACTACTGTCTGCTTCTAAGACTGGATTCTGCATTAAGTGATTTTAAACTGCTTCTTCTTGGAATATATTACTCATGTATATCTGTGAACCCTTCAAAGTGAATAAATCATTATTGTTCAACAAATCAGCAAACTTTTCTCTGCCAAACTACTGCCGGAGTGATTCAGAGTCAAACCTAATTCATTTACACTTACATATGAAATGAACAATCTGCATCTCATCAAAATATGTGGAGTCTCTAAAAGTTTGATGTGCACCTTACTCCAGATCTCCCAGTTGATACATGATGCTATTGCAGACATTGCCCTTCCTAACCAAATCCTCTCCCATCCACTTGTTTCTATAGGTTGTAATTCAGGCTACTAAAGGAAAATGCCAGAAGTGGACAAGTCTTCAGCTACATTATCTCAAAGAATGACAGCCCCTTGCTGGTTAGCTCTATGCAAGAAAAAAGCTCTGCATTTTTGATGGAAAAGCATTAGCTATTCTACACTAAATGCTGCATTAACAAGTCACAACTATTATTAGCATCATTGCTGTTAAAAAATATCTATAAGAAGCAGTAAGAGAGACCAAGCAAAGCAACCTATGCTAGAAACATATAGAAGGATATGTGCTGGGTCTGGCTAGGATGCAGTGAACATTCTTCATAGCAGCTCTTATGGTGTCATGTTTTGGAGTTTCGACTAAAACTGTGTTGATAACATGAGGATGTTTTAGTTACTGCTGAGCAGGGCTTACACTTAAAAGTGCTTTACACTTACTTTGCTTTTGCAAGCAGCTCAGTTTCAGCTATTAAACTATTAACACTTACCCAGCATTTCAACACAAGAGTTTTAGGCTTTTGTTCTTCAAATTCTCTCCCCCTTCCTGCCAGTGGGGAGTGAGTGAGCAGCTGGGTGGGGGCTCAGGTATCAGCCAAGATCAACACACTACAGTCAATAAGGATATATATGTTAAACTGGGATCAAAACTACACGGTTATGTGTTCTACTGGATAAAGCACCTCCAGGATCAGCTAAGGATTCATGTCCCTGCAGTACAGCCTGCTTGGGACAACATAATGCAAAATAGTGTAAAAATCAATACCCCCTTACTCTCCCATTTGACATGCCTTGAACAAATTACTGACATAGAAAGTATCAGTCAGAGAAGTGGGGCTAGGGGCTACCAGGAAAACCTCACCTTTTCAGGAATGTTTCCTCATCAGAGTCCCCTAAGAAGGTTGCAGCTACACTGCCAGGCAGCTGAATCCCTCTTAGGCACAGCTGTGGCACCAGGCTCAGCAGGAGACCGCTGGCTGCCTTGCAATCTCTCTGTTGAGCAAATAGTGGTGGTGTCATTTCAGACCTGATCCATGCCCAGCTGTGAGCCCGTAGTCACTCACAGATGGGCTTTTAACCCCAGCAGCAGGATCCCTCACAAGATGCTCTTCTGGGCTGTGAAGCACAGCTGAGAGTACAGGCTTGGAGTGTTGGTGGAAAGTGAGAAGCGACTGACTGTCACAAATTGGTACCCCACAGCTGTGTAAGCAACAGGGCCAAACCAGGCTGCTCTGAATGTTATGTTTTCATCACAGACAGAAAAAGACAGAAATCTTTTTACCACCTGTTTTGCAATGCTGTCAGATACTCCTGGGCCCTCCTCAGCTCTGCTGCCTTGCTGCACTCCTCTCCTTGCTTGCATTGTCTTTCAGCCTTCTGCACAATTCCAGCTATGCATCCAGTATCTGAACAGATGGGACATTTTCTCCATTTTGGTTTTGTCAGAAGCTTCCTGAAAAAACAGCCATAGGAAGTCTGCAAGGCCTTTATATTCAACAAATATATCCCATATGACATTTTGATGGAAAAAAAAAGCTCAAACAAAGAAATCAGTCCAATGAACATCTCTCTGAATGCCTTAATGACATATTCATTGCCATTTCTTGATTCCTTTTCTTTCCAGAATTGTCTGTGCTGATGGACAACTCATCTGGGAGGTTATTTCTACAAAGGGTTGTGCTTCTACCACTGCAGTAGGGCAAGTCTGGGTCTAGCAGAAAGAGATGGTCCTGAAAGAAGTTCAGGAGGGCTCTCAATGCACACAGGAGTTGAGAGTGAAACACACTCTGCCTCCAACAGCTTCTGCCCATTCTGCTGTTTGGGTACAGTTTCAGAGGACTGACGTCATAGGACTTTTGAAAAGGGACATATTTCTGTGACATTTTGCTTGCCTTAGCTCATGCTGGCCTGAAGACCTTCTAGACCATTGGTATATGTTTTATATCCCTTAACACACCACTTCCAAATTAGGCCAAGACTATAGTCATTCTGTACTGAGAGTGTACGTAGTCCTTCATCCCAAGAGCTGAGTGCTTTATACATCCAGATAACAAATTTCCAAAACATTCTTAAAGATATTTATTCTATTAAAGTGCAAATGACAGCGGAAACTTCCACAGGATTACATATATATATATATACCAATTCAGGCAAATTGCAAGAACAAAATGGAAATGTCCCTAAATATGGCTTTTGCAGCCCCAGTGGCCAGTGTTCTCACGTGTGTCGGATCACGCCATGTGAATTTTGTTGAGACACAGGAATAAAATCAATCATTAACTACTGCAACACATTTTTATAAGAATTTCTGTTTATGAAAGTTTGTTACAAGCATTTAGCTGCTATAGCAACAGGCACTTTATAAATGAACAAAGTCACGAAAACAAACATTCCCAGTTTTATTTGAGCTTCCCTGAAGTAAAGACCATTCCTGCACTCTAGTGCTGGATCTTTTTTTTTCTAGGTGGAACAGTGGAGAGCTTTAATTCACAGTTTATTTATCTTAGGATGATTTGTTTAAATGATGATATTTTGAACTAGATTTTATTAAATGGCAGAGTACTTGCTCCTTCCCTTTGGCATGTAAGAGAATGTGAGTTCATGATGGATTTGAATTACTTCATCATATTTCCACACTTAAATGTAAGTGATGGGCCAGAATCGTGGCATATATGTGGTCTAAATTGTCTATATTTGGATCTGCACTTTCAGTGGACAAGATGAGTAATAATGAGCGAGTGGGAGGCTTCAGTGGGACCATAGGAAAAAAACCCTATTGATTTGTGTACAGAGCATTGGACTTGGTTGCCTAGAGCAGTCGTAGTGCTTCCAACATGACCTTTTTTGCAAAGAGGTTAAACAGCAGTTTTTTGGGGTATATCTTTGGTTGTAGAGCTGATCCTTTCCTGGAGCAGGGGACTGACTGAGAGGCTTTCTGAAGTTGCAGCTGAGCCTGTAAACTAAATAGTGCTGGAGCAATGGACTAAGAACCTCAACATTTAAAAGATTGTCACATTGTTTATTTGACATCTCCCTTGCTAGAACAGTTTATTCTGGTGTCCAGAGCACACTCCTAGTTAATACTTTTACATAATATGGAAGATATCTATATGTGTGACTCTGGGCAGTATGGATGAGGTCATGCCTGGGACAGAAGGGAGTTATCTGAAGGTGTTTTGTGCCACTGGCTGTCATGACTGGGGAACAGACTCCTTGTCTGCCTTATTAGCACAATCTTGAATGTTTTATTAGCACAGGCACTGCCAGAGGTTTTGTTCCAACCCTACTTTCCCCAGCACTGCAATCAAGCATTTAACAAAAAGGAGACATTTATGAAATGTTGATATTCAGCTCTCAGCAATGTTCAGAGTCTGTTTTGGTTCAGACCCTATTGTTTGTCTCTCCCCTGAACTTATCTTCACAGCACTGGTTTCACTGATATATCACTGCTATATCACTGCTGCCTTCAGTGGGGATTATCCTAGTTTACATTCACCAGGACTCAGAAGACAGCTTTGTTAAGGGGAAAATCTGGTATGTTGTTTTTCTTAAGTACGTTGGGTGAGATAATAAGAGAAAAGGATGTGGATGATGTAGAATGAGCTAAGGATGTGCAGCTTTATGATCTAGAATGGAAACAAAAATG
>WAAG01091339.1:1947-23434 GCA_013390105.1 Tichodroma muraria
CTGCCTAAAAATATATCATGAAGATGAAACCTAAATCAATGCTTCCTGCCAAACACACAAAAAACAGCCCAGTGGCAAGTATTTCCAGCTGCACTACAGTTTTGGTGGAATGTATCCATTCTGAGAGCTTGCCACACCACAAACAGCTTTAGTTGAAGAATGTGATTCACAGAAAGTCTTTAAAACATGTTGCCTTGATGCTTTTTGCTTCCTCTTTCCTTCCACTATTTCTCCTGTTCCCACCAAGATGCAGAGTCACCCCTGCCCTTGGGCATGTCACAGGTTTGGTAGTCAGCGAGCCACTCTTGTCACATTACTACCTTGGCTTTCAAATACAACAAACTTACAAGTGGCAGCACATTAGAACTGAAAATTTATAGGTCTAAGAAATTATAGTTTAAGTTGCTATTCATCAACATAAATGGATGTTAATAATAGGGTGTACAGTGCTGGCATGCGTATCGGGTACACATACTATACATTTACTAAGTATAATTCATCCACCGAAGTTTTAATAAGGGCTGCTTAATTCCAGCTTAAATCAAATATCAGAAGAGCCAGAAGCCCAAGCAAAGACTGGTTTTCACAGGTTGAATTTTGTGAATAAGTCAGAGATTTTTAGTGCTAAATGTGATTATACTTGTCTTCATCTCTGCTGACATACCTTCTCCTCCCTTTTTGCGTTTATTTTTCTTGCAACTCACAGCTGAAAATAAATGGAACTCAATGTTATGTTCTGGCTGCTTGTTCCAGTGATAGTTCTTCATTGTATGATTATCTTTAATGGATATATAATATATGTTTTAAAGCAGGTGCGGAAAAAGGCAATCTGGAGATTTTCAAGCATGCTTTTGAGAAATTTTTGAGCTACATATTATATAAGTTTTTTGGCTGCCTATGAACAAGCTGATACACAATTTTGAACCATGAAGCTAAATGCCGCGATCATGCTAAGCACTCACTCCTTTGACAGAAAGTTCTGCCATTGGCACAAGGATAAAAAAGATAGGGAAATTAATAACAGCTCATAATATTTTCTGATCTCTAACTGTCATTCACCATCACTGGCAATCATGATCTCAATGCAGACTGGTACAAAGTCATGCGCTTTAAAAGGAATTAAATTCATTCATCACAGAATTACTGCATCCTATTCTCTTGAGAAGATCATTCCAACCCTTTTCTTTGGCACATTCTACGCACAAAATAGAACTGGATGTGGTAAGACACAGAAGTACCAAGAAAGACCCAAAATATAGCAACATTTACATTACTTGCTTTGAAGGACAAGTTTTGCATCTTTGGTGGTAAAGTTAGCACATTCAGATAACATTCTGATTATCTTCACAAGAAGCCTGGCTTCTAACACTAATTTATTTCATAAATTTGGAGACTCATCTTCTGAATGAGCAAATTTAGTATACTCCCTTATCACCATCAATTTCTCATGTAGCATGACCAGCCACCAAAATGGTTGCTTGGAAGTAGCAATATACACTAAAATAATCAAAATCCCCTAACTATTCCTGTTAAAAGCCCAGTAAATATCTGAAGCATCCCCAAAGATAATCCCTTTCATATAAGTACATCCTCAGACTTCAT
The DNA here is from genome assembly GCA_013390105.1 of Tichodroma muraria. NCBI lineage: Eukaryota > Metazoa > Chordata > Aves > Passeriformes > Sittidae > Tichodroma > Tichodroma muraria. The sequence continues at coordinate 3,550 of WAAG01091339.1, forward strand.
TTTGCTCTGAGAGGAATATACCCATGTACAACCAAGTGGATGATTACACAGCAGGGCACACATCTGAGGAATTAAGTCAGATTTAAAAAAAAACCACAAAAACACTGTGTAAGAACTTTGGTAGAAGTCTCTGTTCCCACCCTGAATTTTCTGTGTCTTAATCTGAACAACCATTCCGTACCACAGTAAAGTTGTACAGACAAAAATGTCTACTTGCCAACGAGGGAACAAAGACAATCCCTCCATTTCCTTTTCTTTCATTCCTGAGTGATAAATCACAGCTCTACTGGGCATTTGAAATTATAACTTTATCCTTTCCATATAGATAACCACTTCATCTCCTTTTCCAACAACTCTATGCTGTACAGGTATAAAACATTATTCTATTTCAATTAATCTCACTGCCTTACCAGTGGAAGTCATAAAGATGGCTCCCAACATGTACTGGGTTTTGGAGCTTGCTGCTACCTTTTCAACTTGATAAGCAGCCCGTGCACCTGATAGCTTGTATGTTGTTTCCAAAGTCGGTTAAGTTTGTCATATTTAAAAGTGATCAGCTAACTTCATAGCTTTTCTGTGTCTTTGTCCTTTAATCACCATGAGTTTAGCAAAGCTTCCACTAGAAACCTGACACAGGACATCCAACATGGAAGATCAGCTTTTTGCTGCAGTAAAAAATATGTAGACAGGACAAATTCTCTTATATATTAGTTGCAGAAAACATTGAAATTTAATATAATGGTTTTTATAATAAGCAGAAGATGGATTTAACGAAACCTTTTTTCATTGATAAGCACATAATAGTCACATAAAGTATCCCTAATGTTTTTTGGTCATTTTTGCTCATTTATTTTTAAAAAGTTATATTTCTATCCTACTTTATTAAAATCAGACCATTACATAAATATACATTGTTACATGAATAATTCCTGCATGTTAGCATTTGTAAGTCATGTCATTGTTCACAGGGATACAAGACTACAAGTTCTTCATTTTGGCAAGTAATTTGTCTCAGGGAGAACTGATACAAAAGCTGATGAAAAATTATGCTCATTTTGCAATCATAGTAGTTGTAAATACACACTGAGCAATCCTAGCAGGAGTTTAACAGAGCCAAGGAACAAGCCAAGGAACATGAAAAATGGCATCTTGGTAACTCTATGTAGCATCTTTATAATTAAGTGCCACACTGATTAGAAGTCTAAACCATCAATTAAAAATTAATGAACTTTCTGTAAAAAAGCAAGAGGGGATCTGACAGTCTTGGGGAATGTGTGCTTCTTCATCAATATGCATTTTGACAGCTGTTGCACAGTAGTTAGCTATCATGGTGTTCATGGAGCAAAGAGATTCTTCAAATGGCTGTGACACAACTGCTAGCAATGTGGCACCAATCATCTGATACATAGCTTTTCCTTGAGGGCTCTACCCATTTTATGTACTCCAGATTCTTTTAAAGTAACCCTGAAAACTGTTTGTACAGCCTGCAACATCCCTACAAGTGCTTTCATGCAGACATTAGATTTTTTTCCCCTTCTGGTAATCCTAGAGTTTGCAAATCTGGAAAATCCCGCTGACTCTCAGCATTACCCATGAGGTTTTAGATTTGGCTCCAAAACCAGCACTTAAACTTTTCCCAGCTATTTCTGTGTGTCAGTCTTATGTAATCAATCATATGTTTTATGAAGCAGAGAAAAAACAAAATCAGAAAGTCTTTAAGGCTCTAATCAACACAGAGTTAGTTCCAGGACCTGAGTCTGACACCGAAAGAAAACTTCAGTGTATCAGGTGCTAGGAAAACTAGGATTTTTTTGGTTTTGGTTTGTTGTTGGGTTTTGGGTTTTTTTATGTTTTGTTCTTTCTTTCTTTTTTAAGAAATAAGTTGCTAAAGAACCTTAAACCAACAAACAAAATATGCATGAGAGGTCTTCCAAGTAGCAGTAAGAAACAGGCTGTATGACAGGTAATCTGATGGCACCATGGCACTGTACCTTAGGTAGAAGAGAATTTAATATTGAGAACCCACCTAGAATCCAGAATATGCAGTTGGGAAAAAATAAACTGGGCTGCAAACATGCCAGACCTGTCATCTCATGCTTACTCTTCCTTCATCCGGGAAGCAAAAACCACCAGAACCAACCAAACAAGCAGAGGCAGATGTGATAACTTATTTCCAAGTGTCCTGTTAAAAACAATGCAGATAACAATGTGCAGATACTCCTTGAGAGTAAACAAGTAATGTGCAGATACTCCCTGAGAGTAAACAAGCTGCAGGACACTCCTGGGCTTTTGGTGTCACAGCACGGTCGGAACAACACAGTCCTGCCCTGCTGCACAGCCTGGGAGAGTGAGGGCAGGGCAGCTGCAAAGCCATAAAGCCAAGCCAAGGGAATTTTCTGCCCATTTCCATCAAATGTACTTTGCCAAATTCAGTCTTGTGGCTCTCAGCAAACTACCTTTAAGCAAAAATCCCAAGGATTGTAAAATCAGCTATTACAAGTGTCAAAGAGAAGCTTGTTATCAGACAAGGAGAGACATAGAACTAGATAAACACAAACATCCTCCAGTTCCCTATGGCCAGATGAAAAGAACATTTTTAAGGACCACGGTTGCTTCCTGCAGTATTTTGTTTTGTTATGCTTAGAAAATCAAATGGAGACTACTGATACCTTTTTAATATTTTAATGCCTGGACAGAATTAACTGCTTTAAGTTTTCATAAATATCTGATGAGAAGACAGAGAAAGTTATTGCAGAAAATTACTGGAGCTCAATAAAACTACATTAAACTCAATAAACTTGTTAAAGTTCAACCAAACCACAGTTTAGCAGACCTGTGAAGAAAACAAATATGGTTCTATCTCTCTGTTACAGAGACAGAAACATATTTGAAATAACATTTTTTTGAAATAATGCTTTGGTCACAGAGAAGAGTGATTTCAAATCTGGCCCGCATGCTTCACAGAAGCCACTGAAATTTTGGAACTATTTGGAAGACTAAGAGCTTAGTCACATGCTTAAATATTATCCACAGTTACCTCTGTAAGACTTCCCATGCAGCCAATTTACAGTTGCAGTTCTCCCTTCTCAAATTTCCATCGTGTGCCAGCAAAAACCTCAGGGAGATATATTCCCTGACAGAATCCATTTCCCCAGTGAACAGCAGATCTATCTAGCACAAAAAAGCACCTCTGCTCTCTGACCTGTAGGTCAGATGAAATGGGAAAAACTGTTCCTGCTCTGGCAAAGACAAACCTGATGCAGAGTTTTAAACTTAGTATTCTAATGCTGCACCTGTGACAGCTGTCACACAAATAATCCTTTGAGAAGAGTTTTACATTCAGAATTGCTATCAAGAGAGAGCTTAAACTGCCAGTGACACACAGTATGTTTTATTTGAAGAATTTTGTGTTTCATTGTTTTGGGAATCTTTTAGCTCAGAGGGTCATTAGCTGCAACCAACTAAAGCGTATTAGATGCTACTAAACATCCATTCCCTCCAGGCTTAATTGCAAAATGTCATCAACCCTATTCTGTGGGGATTCCTCTTCTGTGGAGAAAATAGCTTTCTACTCTGGATCTGCTTTAAAAGTTCCTTCCCTCCTTCACCCTTATTTTTTTCCCTTCTTGATCCTTAGGACTTCGTTTGATAGAAATGTTTTTCAGTTCACAGTACCCTCTCTGTTATAATATTTTTGAAAGCAGTCTACTCTGGTGAAAAAATATTCAAATTATGTTTTCATTCTACATTGCTTCCTTTTACAGTTGTCTTCTCAGAAGCTGGATCCTTGGGTCACAACAGGCCACAAGCCCAGAAAACAATTAAGTATTCTAAATTATTCAGCAGTGTGTTCATTTCATTAAACCAATACTGTCTGGATCCCTTAGCATTCATGTTACTGATCAAAACTTTGATTACTATCCAAAAGTGCCTTTTAAACAAAAAATTTACATGGGAAACCAAGTGGGTAAGTTTGCTTTCCTGTTATAATGACATTTCACATAGAACTGAAACATACTGTATATTTTATCTTAGAAATGAACTGAAATGAGTGCTGAACTTTACAGAAAAGGACTGTTTAACAACAGATACTCTCCACCAAGAATATTAGTGGATCTCTGGCAAAAGCTTTTATTTCGATACTCAGCAGGCAAGATTGGAAAATAGGACAAGGGAAGCAGATCACAGAATGGCTGGTTCACTTCTCCATCCCAGCCCTCAGGCCTGTTGTTGCGGTTCTGGAAACATGACAGCTGGAGGCACTCATAAGACACTTTGGCTGCATTATTCTGTGGTTGGAAATCATGCACAATATACACAACTACAAAATCATTTGAGGGATTTTAGATGACCCAAGTGTACCTATGTGTCAACATGGTTGATTCTTTTTGTTCTGCAACAGTAATGTATGCAGGCAGGCTGTCACACAAATACGACTTAAAATAAGTGAAAAAATACTTAGCTCAGTGTTAAAATAATCACAGTTCAGAAGAGTCTTATTTTGAGCTGAATTACTTGGAACCTTCTCAATTTACCATGTAATTACTCACATTTTAAGATTACATCATCTAATTTAGACACATTCTCCCCTCTAATACCTTGGTTTCTAACTCTCGACATCAAGTCTGTCAATGCCTATGATAATTCACAATAAAAATACAGTGACATTTCTAAAATCTGAAAGCACTACTGCATGTACACTATCTGTTATGCTGATAAAATAGACACTTTCATTCTGAAGTGCAGACATTTTGACATCTTTTAGTAGAACTAAAGAGTGATGCTAAGAAAAATTAATCTCGCTTATGATGTTGAAGGTAGGAATTTATCCTTCACGGAAAAATTCCTTGTCAAGTTCTTAAGAGATCAGATGTTACTATGGATAAAGGATCTTGACTGAGAAAAAAAGCAATAAAATAAACATGGAATCTAAACTTCTGGGACTTTTTAATAAAAAAACAATCTTACCACCAGTTACAGAATTTACCCAGCGACAATAGGTTTACATCAGATCAAACAAAAGTTAGTAAGAGAAATATCACTATTTAATCAAATCTGACTTCCAAACATAGTCTGAATTGTGTTTAAGACCAATGCAAAAAAACCTGGTTCATATCTCTTTAAGTAGAATCTTTTTTAATTCAGTGCTTCAATTTCATTTTAAAACATGTCAGTGGCCCATATGAAACACATGACAAAGTTTACTCATCCTCTGTGGAACAGAGACGTGTCCATCACACACGGTCTTTTTACCCTTGTGGCAAGCCTTAGCTGAAAAGAAACTGAAACAACATCCTTATTCTCAGAGGCAGACTCTGTAGAGTGAAAAAAAACCCAACTATCGCACTGGAATATATTGTGTTCTGTAGCAACTGGCCAGGGAAACTTCACTGCTGCTTTGCAAAAATCACACCACCACTGTGGAAGAATTCGGAGTAGATGCAAGCTGTGCAGCAGATTTATTTTAACTTGATCTTTATCAGACTTAAAACATGGAGGTGTGCTCCAAAATACTGCAGCTCCTAGGATGAAGTGTCTGATCAACTTAGGCTAATGAAAGCTCAGTGACTCCGAGCTGTACAAAACACCCACTAAGGATCAGGGCCCGCTGACTCCAGCAAAACGAGAAGTATGAGGTACCACAAGAGGAGCTACCACAAAAGCTGGGAGAAGTGGCATAGGTGCCTGGACTGGCCTGGCTTTAAGAAGCTTCTTCTCAGAAGCAGGCATTTCAGGCTTATTATACAGCTAAAAGAAACATTTCCAGAAGATTGCTCAAAATTTCAGAAATATTGATTTACTCTCCCAAGATGCTTCATTCTCCAGAAGATAAAGACTAAGGAGTCTATGATCCTAAAATTTATGCAGTAGGAAGTAAGGTTAGCATGATCAGGATTCAGCTAAGAACATAGTATCGTATAATTCTAATCTGTGAGAAAATATGAATTATAGTGGCAGCTATTGATTTTTTAAAAAACTTGAATGATTCATGCAGTCATGTTAAAATATCAATGAAAGAAGAAATTCATGTTATCACTGACTATGACATACAACAATAAACAGCAATGAAATTTTGTGCTGCAAAAAGCAGCAGAGAGAGGTAAAATTAAGAGTGAAAATTAAAACATGCACTCTTTCTCTATTGGGGAAAGAAACAATTCCATGTTTTCCCAGTACTCAAAGACCAATTAAATGTTTGTAGTGCATCAAAAGAACTAGGGAATAAAGATAATAGAGAGGAAAAAAGAGAAAGCATAGAATGGGCGCTTTTAACAAATATGTTTAAATGTGTTCATTTTTAATCTTAAAAGGTGTCAGTCATAGGTCTTTTCCCATATTAATCTATGAATATTAGAAAACATAGAGTGAAATACTTACTGAAAAAGTAAGGGAAGCTAAAGTATTAAAAGAGAAGTCTTGGATTTACTTAAATTCATTAAAATATCATCACAGGAGTAATATTACACTATGGAATCTGGCTGATATAGTGTTTAAGTGCTTTCCAGATCCAGGCACTTAAAAGTACATTCATAAAAATTAAAACTACAACTTGACTAAAATGATGAATTTCAGTCATCAATTAATGCAACAGTAGTATATGATATTTACATACCAGTTTCAATTTTTCAACTTTGAAAGGTCTGCACAAAGAGTAATTCTATAGTTCATCTCTGAGGAAATGTATTGCTCCAGCATAAAGGAGAAAAAAAGGCAGAAACACGTGAAAAAAACCTATAATGCAGTATTTCTCACTCCTGAGCTCTGTCCAACCTAGAACCTCATGCTGCTTCATAAAAATTTGTGATGAGATGTACTAGACACTGAACATTTTTCTGTTCAAGTCAAAGGATTCACAGATCAGAAGCACAGTGTGTGGGCTCATGATATTTGACAGCTTGTCAGTGGTGGCAGCAGAAGTCCCTGTACCCAGCTGCTTCCCCCATGCCACCCCAGCGTAGCGGGCCTGGGTAATGCGGCAGTCCCGCAGTGCAGCCGCTGCTGTGCCAGCACATTTCATAGCTGGGTGCTGTTTCCTTCAAATGCCATCTATTTCAACCAGGAGGAGAACCCAACAGACGAGGGGACACCGACAATCTGTCCTGCTACTAGGCAGTAAAACTCCACCAATGACAGGCAGATGGCACGCACAAGAGCCTCAGCTCCTCCTCGGGACCACTTCACACATCAGATACATTTTAGATCACAGTGAAATCTTGCAGTCTAGAAACATTAGGCACCTGGGTTGCAGAAGGAAAAATTTAGAAAGACAAAAATATTGTGGTATGTGTGGATTAGTTTTCACTTATCTTCGGTATCTTAAAATATCGAGTGGTGATGAAGGAGGAGCAATAATGAATGTGTTTAGGTCCTACAGATTCCTGGAAATATGCAGTGTTTGACAATATACAGCCTGTAATGTACCTGTGAAATAAATATTTCTTCAAATATTCCAAACATATTAGCAGCTTCAACTCATTTCCCTAACTTCTGCAGCTCACCGTACAAAACACATTTCTAAAAGAATCCTGAAAGCAAGGGCTTAATTGAACGACAGAAGATGCATTTTCTCCCTATTCAGTCGTACTTGGTTTTAGCTGGAAGTTCACAATTTGCACAACACCGTGTGGGAAAAGGTCACACCAGGTGCAGCTTCCAGGGCTCCTGTGTGACAAGACTACTTAGCTTTTATGGATGAAAAGATACGTATTGGCCTACCAGGATCACCTTAGGTTTTATTCAGTGAGTTATATGCTTGAGGTAAACAAGAAAGCTGATTTTTAGGGTCAAGACAGTGGCTGCAAATCCTTTTCCTACACAAACCCAAGATGATTTAATTGAACTCTGCTTGCTGCTACATAATTTCCAGACATAATGAACAGCAGTCTGGGCTTTCCAGAATATTATTTGCCTTTTGTTTCATTATGTACACCTCTCTGCAGTTCCTTGTAGCCATATGGGCTCACATAAAAGTACCAAAGTCACCAACAACCGCTTCAGTGATAAATAGTCATAGGACAAAGCAATCTAAGTTTCAGGATGAGCAGGTGTTAAAATCACATGCATCCGGGAGAAATCAGCATTCTATAACACCCTCTGCTAAAGCTTGCATGAACATTAGCAAAAACTCACCACAGCTCCTTTGGCACATTTAATTTAATTTAGCATTAACAAAACTATGGAAGCTGAAAAAAAGGACAAAAATCTCCATAAGCCTAAGAATAGCTTCATCATGCCCCTTGAGATGCATATACTACTATTTTCCCCTAAAACGGTGATCTTTGATAAAGATATCCTTTTATGCTAATATAAAAAGTTATTAGTATTCAGCAGTGGAAGCTCTGGAGAGCTATTTCTAACAGTTTAAAAATAGAATTTAAAAATGTTCCTTTAAACATCACCAAGGGAAATCGCACAGTCAGGAGAGAAATTGCTTACAGTTATGCACAAACCCATGGTACTTAAGAGGAAATAAAGGCCTTCATTCACAGAGCATCCATTTATGTCCTTGGGAACACAGGGAAAGGAGAAAAAGAACTTGGAGCTAAGCATCTGCAATGTCTTTCTGAGAGTGGGATTGAAAGACTTGATGCAAAACAATTATTCAGATACAGTAAAAAGAATATAGACCTGTGAGCAAGGAATGAACAACTGGCAATCAAAGGCCGTGTTCTTTGGATGCCCAGGCAGGTCAGGAATCTCATCATCTGTAGTCATTCAACGAAGAAAATGATTTCCTGAAAGCATCTCTATCTTCTAGACCATAAGAAGCTTCCAGGTAACTGTAGTGACCATAGGCCTCTCCTGAGAATTTTTTCTCTTCTCTGGACATTCTTCATGCATCAAGAAGCAGTATAGCATAAAGGTACAGGGACTCATGGCACAAAGCTCATATCTAGTGATGAACATTATCTAACAGAGCACTTTTCTACCACCCTGAAACGTTTTAAAAGGCTCCTTAAGATCCTATGAAGATCCTCACTTATGAAGGTGAGAAGCAGAGCATATAGATCAAATCATGATGTGGTGGGTTCTGATACCTGTGTGAACTCTCCTCCTAAGTCCCCATTACAAAATCATGAGCATCTATAAACTGCAATGAGCTATGTATAGTGGCATTTTAAGAAAGAGGAGGATAATTCTTTATAAAATAACATTTTGCCTGTATTTCCCAAGAGTGCAGGATAACTGACACTTTCTATGTCCAAAGTCAGGAGAGATGAAAAATGCTGTTTACATTCCAAAAACACGACTCAATGGAAGCCAACTCTGGATATCATGGGGTTACCTTCCTCCCCACCCCCTTCTTTTTATCCCCTATAGTCTTAGTTCACTGTTTAATGGCATATTACAATACATTTCTTTCATAAAGCCACTTAAAGGGATTTATAATAGTTCCACACAATACCACGTGCTTATTTCTCTTCTGAAATTATGTTTTCTCTCTGTTAAGCTGAGGGTAATAGCTGCTGAATGCTGATTAGGGTTTTCCTTATTTGATTACTGTTAATTAGAGTCAAGCATGTAGTGCATCAGACAGGAGGACTGCAGATCATCATGACACTTCAAACAGCCTGTTTAACTTCAGCAGAGCCTGTTGGAAGTTTGGGGTTGGAATAAATCTTCAGCAGAGTTGTTTATGCATAGTTGTGTAACATTACACAGCATGGGGTACTGGACTGTTTGTTTAATTAGTTTAAGAGCCTGTCAGTGGCAGCTCACCTCCAGATTTACCACTGGAAATTGCAATTAGCATGAAACAGTTTTCCTTTTTGGTCCAATTTCTCCCACACAAATCATTCTCACAGATGTCTCGCCTAAGAAACCCAGGACTGTAGCCAGTCAGCATTCACCCACCCTCTTCCACTAGAGTCTCCATGGGACATCTACAGCAACATCAAAGGGCTAGGCTAATCCCAGCTGATCTTGGAAAAAGTCCAGGGCTTCCTGAGGCTTTAGGGCTATGATTAAAGAATACACCTGTCTGCTCCAGTAATGAGGTCAGACTATCTTTGCCAACAACAGGCTGCTTTTTTCTGTGACGCACCTCCTGGAGGAACTGTCAAAGGTGCAAGTATGAAGCAGTCCAACAGCCATCCAGCATCAAGTAACAGCCTCTACAAAGCCACAGCTATTACAGAACTTCTCTCCCTCCCCAAAATGCCCAATCAACTCCCTCTTCTTCATATGACACAGACTGAAAATGACATTTGGTGCTGAATTACTTCACATACAAGGCTGGAAGTTGTTGATATTGTCTGGGTTGGCTGAAGGTAATGTAACCTATACACAAGGTATTTCTGAAACAAAGACAACTTAAAATTTACTTAAACTCCAATATTAAAAGTAAACACTATCTCTTTCCCCATATACTCAGGGATATAGGCAGTTAACAGTTTATCCATAACCATGAAGAAAGTCCACAATAAAGTTTCTACTTCTGTTTATAAGTAAGCAATATCTTTTTCTATGTTCTTGATACTAGACAGTAATTTACCTTACAGCCTTATCATCCCAGCTTTGCAAATTACAGGTGTTATATAACTAAGTCGGTATCCTTCTCACATCAGCCAACCACGGGATATTAAAAGAGTAAATTGACTGGAAAGAGAAATAAATAATTGCAATAAAGAAAATAGTTTCTCATACACTACATGCTACTGACTGCATTAGTGGTCTCTTTTACCTCATGTCAGCCTCACTATCTTCTCAGGCCCATCTGCTTGTGCTAATTTCAGGGTCAAGCAACAAAGACATGAAAGTCTTTTCCATATATGTGTCACAGTTATCCAGGAGAATAACTGGCATTATTAGCCACATATAAAATAAACTGTATTATATGCCAGGCATACACAGGCCCATCAGATGGTACCCAAAAAAAAACCCCTTTATTTTCAAAGGAATGCAGCATTTATTCTTAAAATAATACTTTAAAAGAGATGGGATTAAAGGTGAAGACATACTCTGGAGAAAAGTTTCATTTTCTTAAGTCAGTACATATTTTGTATATATTTAAAACTGTTTCAGTCTGTTCAGAAACTGCAGGAAATTTTGCTAATTTTTTATCCTCAAAAGTTAACAGAGTTTTATAATGGTGCTGCAGAAATCCTAAAATCCTGACCTATGCGTTGTCAAAGCAACAGCAAAAAAATCCTCACTTTCTCCTTTTCCACAACTTTTAAAATATTCAGATGAGGGACTAAAGATACTCTGCTCATTATTCACATCTTTAGTAAATATTCTATGATTCTGCTATACTAGATCATCTTCTCAAGTGCATTGCTTGGTTTTCTTTCCAGATTTGTTAGTTATCAGTTAATTAAAATGATCTTGATTCTGCCATGCCTGCAGCCATGCAGTTATTTGTATTCTAGGAGACAGCTAAACCCCAATCCACTCGCCAAAGACACCAAAGCAAGGGTGAACACAGCCAGACCAGTGTGGTGATCTGCACTTCAGACTAGTGAGAGTGAGAAAGAAGGGGATGATTGTCTTATAATTTTCAGCAAGAGGGTGCTGGGGTGTATTGTCTGTCACCATCACCAGAACACAGAGTTTACATAGCTCTGCAACCAAAGGCAACTTCAAAGCCAACAGCTGAAATCACAGAGCATAAACTTTGCTTTATGTGCGTTCTGTTATAGTTTTTTTCCTAAGAATAATTACAATCACATTTTTATGGAAAACGTGTGTGGTGCATTGTTCTATTAATGCAATAAAAAGTCCCTGTAAAAGTGAGTGGACTTTCAACAAGCAAAGAAAATTCAAAGAGTAATGTATTGGCCCTGTATATCATTTAAAGATATTAGATGATCCAGTAATGTCAGTATTTAATTTAGAATTAGGGAGAGAAGATCCCTCCTTCATCACATACCTACTTTACTACACAACTCAAGACTACAGAAATACCAAATTTGCCATGAATTCAGCTTTTGGATTCTTAAATCTCCGACTATGCTTTCACTGCATTTGCAACAAGCATTTGAAAAATTACAGAATTCATTTTAGGGAATTTCTTCAGTCATGTTTTTGTCATCGTGAATGCATGAACTGTCAGCATATGGTATTTCCTACGTAACTTTGGATGATCTTTTTTACTCCAGTCTTGGGAAGCTCCATGATCAGCAAGCAGACTGAGGTAAAACATATATTTGGGGCAATTGTGGCATACGTTTCTTCCAGCTATGATTAATGTCAAGCATGAGCCTTGCCCCTGATCCAGGTAATTGATTTTTGCAGGCTTTCCTTAGAGATGCCAGAAACAGGCAGGAGAGCAGGGCAGATGACAGGAACCTTGTTAAATCCATCCTCCCACCCTATTGGAAGCTCCTTCTGCTTCCTACTTAAAAAAACTTCTTACTGCCTGCCATAACTTGTGCAGGAAATCTGTTTTAGTGCACAACATCTACATGGCAAAAGTAGTTTTCCTAATATCTACCTGAAACCTTCCTGCACTTCAGGACCCTACTAGTCCTGAGCAGACAACATGCAACTCTCAGTATACACCACTGGAGATGTTTGCCTACTCCTCATCAACACAACTGTTGATTGCCTTCCAGCTTGTGAAACCCTCCAAGATTATGCTGTAGGATTGATCATTCATTTTTCTACATAGAAATTCCTCCCTCTTGAGTAGCATCTTATTTGTTACAGCCCATTTCTCCATTTTGTAGAGATCATTTTCATTTTGGACCTTGTCTTCTGTCATTCTTGCAGTCCACCCTAGCTTCAAATCTGGTAACACACAGGCCATTGGGCCATTGCATCATGCAGGTCATTAATAAATATGTTGAGTTGTATCAGAGGCTAGGCAGGTCATTGCAGAATCCCAGTCAGTTTTTTCTTTCATTTTGACAGCTGATCACCAAGAGTGCTCTACAATTTTCAAAACAGCCTTGCATCCTCCTTATTAATTTCTTCCACATTATGTTTCCCAAGTCTGCTAATGAGACTGTCATACAGGACAGTGTACAAAGCCTGAGCAAAGTCAGGCTCCATGGCACCTACCATCTCTTTTCTAACCACAACGCCTCTTACCCTGGGAGAATTTGAGAAGAAAATTAGATTGGCTTGACATAATCTTTTTTCAACAACTCCATGCTTAACTATTAGTCATTTCCTTGTGTTCTTTTCAGGTTTGTGGACTTGAATGTTCTTGGCAAAAGTAACATAATACTGATATTAATAGCAGGAATCATCCCACACTTAATAACAAGCTTCATCCTAGATTCCTTTATTAAAATTTTACAGAATGTGAGAACCGACATCACCCAACTATAGAGACCATAAACACAGAAATATTCAGTTATCTGTAACTTTTAAATTAGACAAGTGTGAGGACAAGCAAATAATAAAATCTCCACTGTATTAAAACAGACTAAATCAAACTGGATGAATAATTTCAGTTGTCATAATTACAAATTTAGAGTATTAAGAAAAACCCTAAAAGACATGGTATTAAACACATTGCCAATATTACTGAGCCTCTCACTGAAATGTTATGAAGTGAGAAAGGTTCATTCAAAGTGGACTAACAACAATTATGTCCTATCTTTTTTTGAGGCTCACTATTTTACCTCTTATTTACTGCAGGCTTACCAAGGTTTCCAGTTACCAGAAATGTCAACTAAAAGCATCATTATCTGTTTTACTTTATCAGAAGAACTCCATAGAACAGAGACCATGGATCCCAGATGCACATCCAGAGGGCCATTACAATGTCCTACATGGCTCTGAAAAACTTTCTTATTTTTTGTACAAAATGCATGCTCAGGGAACACGTTCCAGATACAGCCTGCAAAGAAGCTCGCTCAGATCACAGCTCTCTTGTGTAGTCCTTCAGAAGTGAACAGCATTAAGGCTGTGGCTGTAGGAACAGTTCTGGCAATTTGGCTCCTGGTGACCCGTTTCCCAAGAACCAAGACCAGGCATATGATCTGGTACCACATGGACCCGTCAAATCACAACAGAGGAATGTACACCACAAATGGAGCTATAGGGTTATAAGTACACTCTCAATTAATGACTCTACTCTTCAAATTCCTGATGTTCATTTCAGTCATGGAAAAAATGCAACTTTAATAAGATGAGGAGATTAGCACCAGAGGACTTCCAAAATTTTCTATTGTATTTCTGTCATGGAAAGATGAGTATGTAAGTGACAACTGCATGTGTCAGTTACAACCAAGGATGTATCCTCAAGGAACCATCTTGAATTATGCATGAAAGATTGGATTTTAACCCAGCATCCAAGTCAATTCGAGGTCCTTCACAGTTGAAGTTCTATCCACTGGGAATTTTACACTCACACTTTCTCATCTAGAAATACATTGGAGAAGAATAAACTGTTTCTGTGAATACTAAAATCCATGAAGTCCCATAATAACAACACTACTATGTATTGAGACAAGCTCTAGACGTGACAAGAACAGTTTTGGTTGTTTTGTGTATAAATAGAGGGGTTGAGAATAGTTGAAAGACACACTTGCAGAAAGAAGACATTGTAAAGAAGGCTGCAGGGCTTTGTTTGCTTTTACATTCACCGGCACTCTCACTGTACTTTTAAATATGTTATCAGAACAATTTGTTCCTTTACCTCTGCAACTTCTGCTGTTTTCTCCAGCTGCTATTCTAAAAAAAAAAAAATTGTTTGAAATCTAATCAAGCCTGAAAGTATCCAGCTCACAGCCTGTGCTTTTATTGCTAGTTAGTCTAAGAAACCAAAGAAAAATTACTACAGTTTTCCCTTAAGACAGCTCTGATCTTAGAGTAATGAAAGGTGTTGTAGGAAGGAAGGGAGACATCACACATGGAGACAATGACAATGAAGAAAGATGATTCTAAGGATTAAGCTGAAGTTAAGGACTGAGCATTGAATTGCTCTCAGTGTGGAAGATGACACTCTATAGGACAATGTCCAAGAGACACAAAATTGAACCTGAAAACAGGCTCTGAAATATTTCAAAAGGAATACCGTAATCAATGATGATAGCGTGTGAGTAGGTTTGGTTCAACTGCCTGGCCAGAAATACAACAGAATACACTCAAAATGCAGGGAAATGTGGCAACAGATTTCCTGGAAGATGTAGTGTTGAATAGAGTACTTCTGTGTTAATGGAGCTGAGACTAAAGCCTTGGGGAGGCTAGGTGGGCAGAGCTCCTTACGATGAAGAGCCCCTCTTTCCCAGCATGATGGCTGCCCTAAGTCATCAAAGAGATATTGAATGGCTTCATCATCTACTGCTGCTGGCCTGAATGTCTGCATGCCCAGCTGGGCTTCAGAGTGAATGTTTATTCCAAACCATGTACTAATATTAATTCAGAAATAATGAATGAACAGTAGTCTCACAATCACAAATAGGGGTAACTTCTTCATGAAACACATAGAACAAGGACCTCTTTGAAATATAGTTTTAAAATTCATGAAAAACCTCTTTGTTCATGACTTCATCCCTCACAAAAGAGAAGCCAAGCATTTACCTATCATTTTCAGGGTTACATCCATTGAAAGGGAAAACCCAGTCATTCTTACCAATGCTCAACAGTTCTGGAGATTAATACCTCACAGAGATGACAAAAGGCTTGGAGACTTGGGGTTGTTCAGTCTGGAGAACAGAGCTCTGAGGAGACCTTATGGGGCCTTCCAGTACTTAATGGGGTCCTAACAGGAAAGATAGGGACAGACTTTTTAGCAGGGCCTGTTGTGACGGAAAGTGGGGCAGTGATTTGAAACTGAAGGAGCGTTGATTTAGATTAATTATAAAGAATGGATTTCTTACAACAAGAGTGATGAAACACTGAAACAGGTTTCCCAGAGAGGTGGTAGATGCCCCCTTTCCCGGTAACATTCATGGGCAGGTTGGACAGGGCTCTGTTAAACCTGGTCTAGTGAAAGGTAAACCTGCTCGTTGCAGGAAATTTGGACTAGATGGCCTTCAAAGGTCCCTTTCAACTCAAACCATTCTATGATTCTGTGATTTCTGTAGATGGTTTTCATCCATGTATACAGCAGCCAAGAGCTTCCATGTGTATTCTCAAGGTTTGTGCTAATCTGCAAGAATCTCACAGATAAAACAGTTTAATTGTAAGCATCAATTTCCAGTGATCAAAATGACTTTGTTAAACAACTTCATCATGGAAATGGGAAGAATCTCCTGCAGACATAAGAAGAAAGCAGAGCTGGATAGGCAGTATTCTCAAATTTGTGACAGAAGAGGCCTTTGCCTGCATTGTATTCATCTTCCCAGAAAACAGATTATTTCACAGCATAGATATGTAAGATTTTTAATTATTTCTCTTTTTTTATTATTCTTTTTGAGGCTGTGGATTACTGCCTGAACAGCTGCGGTCACAGCACAAACCTTTGCTCCAAGACAATGAAGCCCCTTTCTGAAGAAGTTCCCTCCAAGTTTGGTCAGCAGTAGACTCCTCCCCACGCTCCAACATGCTCTCTTTAAGCAATAAGCAGAGAGTTGTTCCAATACACACTTTACAACCCCTGTTGCTGTGAGGCTGCAGAGCAGAGGAGCAAGGCTGCCATGGTGGTTCATCCAGGCACAGCCTCCTCCAGGCAGGCACAGTCCTCGAGGATCCTGAGCTGGTGCCCACGAAGCCCAGCCAAAGCAGATGGGATGCAGTCCCTGGCTATGATCAGATTAGGATTAGGATTAGGGCCACCAAAATGTCACCCCTGGGCTTCTCAGGAGAGGCTGGACTCAGAAATTAGAGCCTATGGATGGCTTCAGAGCCCAACAATTCCTGGCAGCCAAGATTCCAGTAATGCCCGTCTTGTCACCATGACTAGAAGGAGCCATGGACCATTTCAGTCAGACACTGCCAGGTCTCAAACAGCTTGTTCTAGCCAAAACTCTCTACATTCGTCCTCTTACTAAATTTACATTTGGAAAGCAGCTTAAAGCTAAAGAACTGAATTAAAGTAAAATAAAATTCAAGCTTCTCCTCCTCTCAACCAAAGCAAATTTTTGATGTGAACTGTAAACCAAAATTCTGAATTAATTCTGCCTTTAAGCATGAAGAGAATCTTTGGGCATGATGACCAGCAGGCAGTGACCCAGCAGCTCCTTCTTCAATTTAGGAAAATTGCCCCTTACCAATGTATGAAGCCTAAGGCAGAGGTATGAGGGGAAACCCAGTTCCTTATCTCCTTACCACATATTCCTTTTAATATGTCCTTTCCAGCAAGGTTTATGCTGACTCTAAATTTTTGTGTATCCTGTAGCGTAAAAAGAGCATTAACAAACCTTCCTCTTAAAAAACCTGCCATGCTTAAACTGAATTCTCAAAGTCACACAATGACCACAAGTCATCAGAGGTCTGTCTTCACTGACTGCCTTCCCAAGGTTTCAAAATTAATTCTTTAGTGAAAACTTTAAACTGCAAAGTAGCTTTTCAAGTTGAGTCGATAAATAAATAGTATTCAATTATTTAATTGTAATATTAAACAGGTAAATTTATTTATCCTATTTTACAAATCAAGTACCTCATATTTACCTAGAAGCACACTCTATCAAACATAGTTCTCAATAAAGAACCCTAAGTTAAAGATACTTCCCTTGATGGCTGATGATAATAAACTGATTTGAAACCTGTAATTTTATCTTAAGTGCACTTAAAATATGACTATTCTTACCATATTCTAGCAGGTTATATACAAGTTTTTTTCTAAATTGATACCTCCACACAAACATAAGCAATTAAGCTGTCATTATTCTACTAGACCTTAATTATCTGCTCACATTAGAAATGTCCTGAGATTTCTCTCAGTATAAAGGTCCGTAATTAGTGTAATTAAGATAATATTTTGATTACATGGCTTCAGTCTTTTAGGCCACATAATTATAAATGGAATACATTTTAAAGTGACTGTCCTTTGAAAAAAAACCTCAAGCAAATAAACCAGAGTCTGATGGACTCATTTGTTCTGCATCATCACCCTGGCCCCTCAATCACACCATGTTACCATTGCCTGGCAAGCTGCACCCAGTTGCTAAAGACAAATTTGGGCCTTCTGTGTGGAACAGCTGGCTCACAGCCAAAGACTACAATAGACCTATTAGATCAGAACAGGAGTGTTTAGCTGACTCACAGCCTCATCTTGGGAGCTTTTTCATCATTACCTTGCGGAAGATATTTTATAGTGGGTGAAATGAGCTCCATCTTCTCACATTTTCATTCTCAGATACATTCTCCCTTCAAAGTTTGGTCCTTAAAATAAAATACTCACCATTGCTCTTCCACTTTTATTTTTGTCTTTATCCCCAGTTTTACTAAGAAATGCAGCACACTCACAAAAACCAGAAGCAAGAGGAACCTCAGAGGAGAAACATACAGCAAAGGGGGAGAGATATGGCACCTTGCATTTGAATCAGTGTTCTTTGCCCTGACTTAAAGCTCAAACTGTCCTTGGGGGAGTCATCAAGGCATAATCTTGTTCCTCCTGCGTTGCCATTTTTCCATTTTAGACTCCTGCCCATGACTACAGGAGAGCTGCAAAAGTCTGGATTGTGAGTCAATGGTGACACATGCCTCTTTTGTCCTCTTAATCTGAGAGATGTTTTTCTCTTTTCTACAGCTTCTTGTTTTAAGAATGACACTTCAGTCCATTATATAAAAAAGAGTGCTTGACTAAAACATTAAGGTAAGTGGTAGTAAGTTAATCCTCAGTACTCAAAAATTTATAGCAATGAGCATATGGAATTCAGGTGTCTTCCTTACTCTGAATGATAATTCAGCACTGCATCTGTAAACACAGGTCTTTCAATATTTACTTGTAGGCTTAACAGAATGCAACAACAAAAAAATAATTAAATATGTATATGTATATATATCTCTCCTTAAATTTCTTTACTTCTTAAAGCTCAGAAATTAAGACCAATGAGGGAGAAATTAAGAGTCTCTAATTAAAATTCTTGGAGTTCTGAACTTGGAGAAATTCAAATTCAAGCATAAATTCCATGATAAAAGCAGACAGCAGTCCTTGGTATTTTGCCTCGGTTCAAACCTTAAAAAGACAATAGCACTTGTGATACAGATTTTAGGAATCCAGAAGATCAACACTTCCCTCAATGCCCTTCCATGGAATGGACTGCCTTGTTGGACTAATAGCTAATCAGTTTTAAGAAGTCACCATTAAAACCAGAACAGTCAAAAAATTAATTCCCATTGCAGTCACAATGCTATCTAAAATTGATGTAATCTTTCTTTTTTCTCCGGTCCATGGGGCTGGAGACCAGAGTGGCTCTGACTGAAAGAAAACTTTCTCTCTTTTTCCCCATAGTAAAGTCTAGGCTAAAAAGCATTTTCAGACCTGAAACTTGCCTAGGGAAGTTTTACTTCAAGATCCCATTCTCTTAATTTTTTCTACCCTGACCCTCAGCACAGTTCTCCCAGCTCTTATCTCCAGCTCCATAAAGCTACAACTGCAAAATGCCATTATGAGAAAATCAGCATAGAAGTATGAAACTCTCTTAAGGATATATTAAGCTATTTCTCCTTCAGAATTTATTTATTTTAATAAAGAAGCATTTGAAAGAGTTGTTCTAACCAGAGCACAGCAGCAAAAATGCCTTTTTCAAACTTCTATAATATAAATAACTTGAAAAAGCAGTCCATCACATCAGCCACCACTCTACTTGCTGGCTATCCAACAATTCTTATAGTCTCTTGTCAAATGAGTAAACAACTGAGACACACTGAAATGTTAATGGTTAAGGACTCAAAAATTCAGCCATCTGCAAAATCAGCGGGTGCTTTACTGAGAGCAGGTTTGCATCCCTCAAATGAGAGGAAGGAGAAGAGTTTTTTATGTGTGGTGGCAAAATCCCTGATCTGCTCAAGACGGAGGAGGTGAACATCCTTCACCAGAGAA
>WAAG01091345.1:0-20138 GCA_013390105.1 Tichodroma muraria
CACTGACATTTTATATTACAAGGTAGAGAGTCTGACCTCTTGTAACAAGTATTACGATTTTGGTTGGTGGGAGCTTTTAAAGCCAATGAAGAAATGTTTAAAAAAAGAATTTTCGTCATTTCTTGCTGAAGGAGTACTCCGATCTCTACAGCAGTTTTTCCTGCAGATCTTCTGCTGGTCATGTCTTTTCACATTGCAGACATGTTCAGAGGCTGTAGTTTGTGTTTTTAGGTTGGACATGCTATAAACATAGTGCATTTTATAAATGCAGTAAATTTTTGTGTGGGCATGTGTATATTTAGTGTATATGAAGAATATACTTGAGCAAGAAGGTTTTGGAATGGACTAGAAGGGGTTTTTTTTCAGGATCTGATGTTGATGCCTTGTACTTAACACCCATTACACTTTGAAGTGTCTTCTAACTTGTAACTATGTAATTCATTACAATACTTGTTGGGTTTTTTATTTTTGGCTTGAAGCTCATATCCTGTGTTCAGATCTAGGGCTGAACTTGATTTAGTAAGAGTTGAATCCTTATATAATCTAGATACTATATTAAAAATCAAAGTACTAATTAGATTGAAAGTTGTTAATGCTCTTGACCTTTAATGAGATCATATAACTTCCTTTTGACAGCAAGTTTTGGACTAGAAATCGGCCTGGAGATAAAATGCGAGATCGTTACAACTTGAACCTGCTGCCTGGGATGTCAGAGGATGGTGTGGAATATGGTAAGGCGTTTTTCCTCAATATGGAAGGAAGAGAATTTTGGTCAAGATCAGGCCTAGCTCATTAGATGACACTTCTGGGTAAGGGGAGGAAGCAGAATTACAGCACTGTGGACCACTTGGGCAAATATGTATACCACTTTGGGCAAAAATTTGGAATTCAGTAGGGTGCTTTTGACAGGTGGCTGGTTATTTTCTTTGAGTACTGCTATCTTTTTCTAAGGATGATTTTACTCCCCGTGTTACCAGTGATCATCATTCCAACAATGAGTTTTCTTTTGTTTCCACAGCTCCAGGAGGTAAGACCTGCTCTGTCAATCACAGGAAGGAGGTTTGGCTCTCCCTCTGGCAGTATCTCCAGATTACTTTTCTTCCTGAAAACTTCATGTGTCTTCAAGTCTTCCCACAGTCCTTAACTGCAGCAGGAAAAGCAATAAGAATTCTACTAAAACCTTTAAACTTTACTCTGCTCTTAAGGATTTATCTCAATAATTTTAGGCTGCTTAGGATTGCCCAGCTCAATGGTGTGCATCAGCCACCTGTAGTTGCATCTGTTTCTTCAGGTTTTTGATTTTTTGCTTTTTTGGGGAGGGGTATTAAAATGCAGCACTTTAATAAGATTTAAGTTTTAAAATATATAGATTTGTTATAACAAAAATGAGACTGGTTATGGGTTAGTCTTTCTTTTTCTAAGCTTCTACCCTAAATGTAACCTCCTGAAAGGACATAGTTTTTGGCCTTCTGGGATGTATTTATGAATCTGAACTTGCAGTTCTTTTAATATCCTGTAATTCACATATGAAACTAAATTGTGACCTACCAGTTGTATAATACCTATTTACTATTGGAATATGATAGTAGTGAAAAAAGCGTGTGAGAATCCAAAGGGATAAAACAGTAATGTAAAGAAAAATTTTCCAAGTATAAATATTTATTGTTTTTTTTTTTTTCTCTGGAAAATCTGATGATCTGGAAAAGATGATCTGGAGCCCAACAGCCTGGCAGTTATTCCTGGGATGGGAATACCTGAACAGTTGAAAATAGCCATGGAGCAGGAGCAGATGGGTAAGTAATAGCTGTGGGGAAGCATTCTCCTGAGCAATCTAGATGCTGTGTGACTTCTTTTCCATTCTTTTCATATTCTTTGGGAGCACAGGTGCTCTTTTCTAAAGTTCTGTTTTGTGCATGTTTACTGTGTAAAGAAGGATGTGCTGAAAACCTCTGTGAAAAAAATAAAGGATCTTTCTGTAAACCTGCATTGCTCTGACTGTTTGTTTCCCTGGTGCCAAAGGGAAAGATGAGTCCAATGACATTGAAATGACAATCCCAGGACTGGATTGGGGAATGGAGGAAGTAATGCAAAAGGACCAAAAGAAAGTGCCACAGAAAAAAGTTCCCTATGCAAAACCAATACCAGCACAGTTTCAGCAGGTAAGTACCTGATACACAGTGAACAGAACAACCTTTTCTTTTCCCAGCTTCAGAAAGTGTGTGTCTTTTGAAATGTTTTGGATTTTCGGTATCAGCTGTCCTGTATCAACACCCAGTGCAATTTACCACAGTAGCTAGTTTAATTGCTATTTAAACATGAAATATTTCATTAAATACCTTCTATCTTGTATCTGTACCTGGGAAGAACTTATAAGATACAGAAGTTTTATTCAGCGTTGTTTTTACTTTCAAATATCCATACTACAAAATGTTTCAGCATATCCTCTCTCATTCTAGCAATGTGTTGCACACACATTGTTCTACAGAATTAATCTTCTGTTTCCTAATCTTTATAGGCATGGATGCAAAATAAAGTTCCTTTGCCTCCCCCACCTGAGCCTCTGAATGATAGAAAGGAGGATATTAAGCTGGAGGAGAAAAAGAAATCACAGGCAGAGATTGAGCAGGAAATGGCAGCACTTCAGTACACAAACCCACAACTCCTGGAGGTATGTGTGGAAACAAAGGGATTAACAAGTTTGCTTTAGTCCTTTCTGTGAGAGATTTGGACTTCAGCACTAAAGTGAGCAGCTCCTTGCAGCAGTTTCACATGTTTGGCTGTTTTCATCTTTTTACAAAAAGATGTCTAATTGGACAGGATATTGCACTTTATGCGTGATGATGTGAAACCCTCAGTGAGGCCCCCACATCTCAGTTTGAGTGGCCTCTTCAGTTAGTAATTCCTCTTTAGTCAGTTATTTCTGTTAATTACAAGAAAAGCATTCTTAATTTCCTATGAAGTGGCATGACTGCTTCTGATTTTTAGTTGTAACATACTTCTGTGCTTTAGTTGATTTTCTGTGTCTTTTTTTTGGACAGCAACTGAAGATTGAGAGACTTGCACAAAAGCAAGCTGAGCAAGTGCAGCCACCGCCCCCAGGAGGATCTCTCCATGGACCTCAGCCTTTCCCAGGGCAAGGCCCAATGTCACAGATGCCTCAGGGTTTTCAGCAGCCCCTTCCACCTCAGCAGATGCCAATGAATATGCCTCAGATGGGACCTCCTGGTCCACAAGGACAGTTCAGACCTCCGGGACCCCAAGGACAAATAGGACCTCAGGGTCCATTACACCAAGGAGCTGGAGGTCCACAAGGGTTCATGGGACCACAAGGACCTCCAGGCCCCCAAGGGCCTCCACAAGGAATGCCACGGCCTCAGGATTTACATGGACATCAAGGAATGCAGAGACATCCTGGCCCTCATGGGCCGATGGGGCCCCCAGGCCCACAGGGTAATGCAGGCCCACAGGGACACTTGGGACCGCAGGGCCTGCCTGGCTCTCAGACTCATTTAGGACCACAGGGCCCACCTGGCCCACAAGGTCACTTGGGTCCTCAGGGTCCCCCTGGAGGTCAAGGAATGCAGGGGCCGCCTGGTCCACGAGGAATGCAAGGACCTCTTCCTCACAGCATGCAAGGAGCTCCGGGATCTCAAGGGATGCAGGGCCCTATATCTCAAGGGCCTTTGATGGGACTTAATCCAAGAGGGATGCAGGGTCCACCAGGACCCAGAGATAGCCAGGGACCTAATCCACAAGGGATGATGATGGGTCATCCGCAAGAAATGAGAGGTCCTCATATGCAAAGTGGTTTACTAGGACACGGTCCCCAGGAGATGCGGGGCCTTCAGGGGCCCCCGCCTCAAGGCTCAATGCTGGGACCGCCACAAGAAATGCGTGGGCCACCTGGTCCCCAGGGCCAGCAGGGACCTCCACAAGGCTCTTTGGTGGGGCCTCAAGGAAACATGCAAGGATCTCAGGGACAGCCGAACCCCTCGAGGGGGCCACACCCTTCCCAGGGCCCTCTGCCCTTCCAGCAGCAGAAAACGCCTCTGTTGGGTGACGGGCCTCGTCCCCCATTCAATCAGGTACGTGGTGGCCTTTGGATCAAGGGGGGTTTTCAGAATGTGGGAATGGTAACTGTCTGTGCAATAGAAATGCACAGCAGGAGCTGAGGGAGTGGAGGTTGGGTATTCCTTGCAGGAGTTAGGCCTCAGGAAAATTGAAGTGATCATCGAAAGGGTTCTGTAGCTTGGAAACAGCAGGAGGTGTCCTGCAGGGGGATTGGAAATAGGTGATCTTTAAGAGGTCACTTCCAACCCAAACTATTCATGATTCTATGACAGCTAACTGTGGAAAAGGAATTATTTGCAGTAGTGGTACAGAAACCAGTCTGCTGTGAAAACATGTAACCTTAAGAGAAACTTTTTTTTTTATATATATTTTTTTCTTAATTAAGGACACTGAACTGTCTTAAGCCAGGTATTTCCTGGGGAGCAGACAAGCACTATTAAAAGTCAACTTTAAAGAAACTGAACATAAGAAAAGTCATGTATTAACTAAAGCAAGGTATTGCCAACTCTCAGTTGTCCAGAGTAGTTAATCCAAACAATGGGATGGATTTACCATAGATGCTGACACACCTGGAATCAGCTTAGGTCTGGTTGCACTTAACAACTGACTCTAAATGCAGAGGGATACAGAGGGACACAGCACTTTCCATTTTCTGTTCCACTACACATGACACAGAGCTCTCTGTGGTTATTGCCTCTCAAGTTCCTACCTGGATAGCACCAGTTCTGTACTTTGTCTCAATTGTCTTCAGTTCTAGGTAAATTTTGAAAGGGAAGTTTGAGAAAAAAATCTACTTAATTGGAAAAAAAAAGTGGTGTTTAACCAGAATTGTCTCTTCTAGACCTGCACTCAATAGTTTCAGTCAAAGCTTTGAAATGTAGAGTACTTAGTGTCTAGTCCAGTACCAATCACAATGAGTTCAAATGAGCTTTAGCTCCGAGATTCCTTTTCAGATGGAAGCAGAGTAGTCCATAAGGTGTGCTGGGTTTATTTGATTATTTTTTCCTTAAAAATCAGTAATTCCCTCCAGAAGGCTGTTAATGTGCCACTGTTGCTGAGATTTCAAAAGTACCCAAGTTACACAAACGAGTGTTGGCTCCCCAGCTATACAACTTAAACCAGCAGAGTTGTTTCTTACTGCTATCCCAGGGAGACTCATTTTTCTTTTAGAATAATTACCATGTTTGTGGAGGGCTGTCTTTGTCTGCCCTTGCCACTGACACTGTTTGGAATTCAGTAGGGTGCTTTTGACAGGTGGCTGGTTATTTTCTTTGAATACTGCTATCTTAAAGGCTTCTACAGATACTAAAAAAATGACATAGTGAGGTATTTTAGACCATTCTTCCTTCCTTGTGCACTTTAATATGGTAATGGCTTTTAAAAATTAACGTATTTTAAAATTCATAGTGTCAGGTTTTGTTCCATTTTGCTTCTTTGTAATATGAATACAGCAGGAGTTCCCATTTAAAAAGGCCCCATCTGTGGTTTTTATTTTTTAAAACAATAGACTTTAGTTTGTTTTGTGTTCTGGATTTGGCTTTTTTCTCCTGTAAACTTGTACAAATCACTTGTCTTCCTTTTCAGTAGCAGAAGTGTGTGAATATCTGCTTTACCGAGGGCTAGTGACATTAATACAGAACAATTATAGATAATTGTAAGGGTTAATCTCCATAGAAGAGATCATTGTTACCTGCACTGGCTGTACACTGGAAGCAGAGGTTTGCTGGGATGCACAAGGCCATTTTCAGCTTTTAGTAAAGTACCTCTTTCTAAACTCTGCATATTTTCCAGTTCAA
Source organism: Tichodroma muraria (assembly GCA_013390105.1). Taxonomy (NCBI): domain Eukaryota; kingdom Metazoa; phylum Chordata; class Aves; order Passeriformes; family Sittidae; genus Tichodroma; species Tichodroma muraria. The sequence goes on from WAAG01091345.1 coordinate 5,868, forward strand.
GCCCAGTTTGAGGCCTGGAATGAATTTTGAAACAAAAATCCCCTGAAAATGCAGAGTTAGGGCTCTGTTCTCAGCTTGGCAAAGCACAGTTTGTTGGTAATCAAGGTTTCAGCTAAGAGGAGTTATTTACTGAGTGCTAAAAACAGCTGCTTTGGTTAGACGCTTCCATAAATGGAAGAAGTTCCATAAAATTTATTTTAAGTAAGCATCTGCTAAATATATGGGAAATCCTGCAACTCCAGCAAGGTTTTGGTCAGGAACAGCAGAATCACTGTGATAACTGGCTCTTACCTAGTCAGAGGATGGATTTGTTCTGGACCCGAATCAACATTCCATCACTAGGAAAGTGTTTTTGGGGATTTTGTTGTTGTTGTTTTTAATGGGCATTAAGCCAGATCTTTTATTTTGCTTATTTTTCCAACATTCTTACAAAATTACTCAATGCAAATATGAAGTTTGTAGTACATATTTGTGTGCTTTCTCGTGTTTGTCACCTAAATTGCATTGAATATAAATTTTTAATTTAAAACAATATTTCAAGATACGAAGGGGTAAATGCACAAATAAACTTTCTGTTTCTCTCAGAAACAAAAAGGTAGTATTTCTCAAAAATAAATGTAGAGCATTAAAATTATTTAACTTTGATTCATGGAGAAGTTAAGCAGTGTAATTATGACCCAGTGGTGTGCTGGAATACAGGTCGTTAAGTATGTCCAGACTGCAGTCTGGAAGGGTTTTAACAAGTCAGTGTGAAGGCCAAGTCTAAATCTTGCATACTAGACATGTCCAGAAAAACCATGTCTAGTAAAAATGAAAATGAAAAATGAAAAAATGACATTTTTAGGGGTTTCTGGTAAGGGTTTGGGGGGGGATTGGCTTTTTGGTCATGTCAGCATAAGAAGGTTTTGTATTGCAGTCCTGCAGGTTTCAGCTCTGTCTGGTTCATATTTTTATTGTTGGATTTTATAGCTACAGTGTAAATTCTGTACATGTCCCTTTTCAGTTCTAGTCAAGCATAAACCCCAAATGACCACTTCTTGTCAGGCCTGTGCTGTTGAAAGGCAGAATCAGAGCATCATCTGAACACAATTTTCCAACCGGTGTCACTACAGCAGGTCCTGTAAATTTGGTACCTGTCAAAATCTGTCATGAGTCTGTTACAGCAGCTGAATTTAAAGAGTATTATTTTATCCTTTAAAATCACAAAAAAATGAGAAAAAATAACTAAAGATACTTATATACTTTATTTTTTTCTCTGGGATCACATAAAACACACAAAACTCTGCCCACTCTACTGCCTTTGCTTTTTTTAATCCTAAAATGAAGAAAAATGAACTTTGCCGTCATGTTAAAGATTAAACTCATGTACTTCCATGTTAACAACTTACAGGGGTTTAGAGAAGAGATTCTCTTATGGCCCTGTTGTTGTCCCCTCATCCCAACATTCTTGATACTTATTTTTGCATATATAGTTTTTCTTTTTTGTTCATTTCCAAAGGAAGTCTTTGGTCTGTGAAGTTCTTTGCCCATAAATCCGTACCTGATATTGTTCAAACAGATTTACACATTTTCCTCATCTAGAGGAATAGAATATTTGTATCAAATAATAAATTCATTGCATTCCTATAGAATATTCATACTCGGGAAGAATATGAGCTTTATCATCTTTGGCTGTAACAGGTAAAATGTGAATACCTGAAATGCTGTTTCCTATAAAATGTGTGTTTCACTGACTGAAACATTACTGATGTGAATGTCTGAAAACTTTGAGGCCGAAACCATTGGAACATGAGCTGTTTCTGTTGTACAACCTGTGCAGATGCAGGCCTTTTCTTATGGAAAGAAAATTGGTTTGCACTCTTAGAAAAATTTTTAATTTTTTAAACAAACACATGGCAATTCACGTGGCTTTTCTTACATGCTCACAGGATGGACAGAACCCGGGTCCTCCTCCACTGATACCAGGCCTGGGGCAGCAAGGAGGACAAGGTCGTCTGGGCCCTCACAACCAAGGACCTGGGCTTAATAAAGGTAATTAAACATGTTGTCTGTTCTCCTGTGAGTCAGTCTCCTCAAAGAGGGGCTGTCCCAGTGCAGTGCACCCAGGGAGAAAAGGCTGGAGCACAATGCAGGACCTTGGCTGAGAGAAAAGCTTCCCTAGATGTGGGCTGGGATATCCAGGAAAAATTTTCCCAGAAACATTGTTTAAAGTGAAACGTATCCCATATGCTTTCTAGAACTGTATGAACTAGAGCATCCTGAAGTGCTTTAGGAGTTGTTACAGAAACCTGCTGTGGTTTGTTTTGTCCCTCAAGGCGACGCCCGCGGGCCACCCAACCATCACCTGGGCCCGCTGTCGGACAGACGGCACGAGCAGAACAGCGGCGGCCCCGAGCACGGGCCAGACAGGGGCCTGTTCCGAGGGGGCCAGGACTGGGGTGATGGCAGGGACAGCAGGGGCATGCCGGACAGACGGGGACCTCACCCCGATTTCCACGATGACTTTGATCGCCCGGACGACTTCCGTGATGATTTCCACCCGGATAAGAGATTTGGCCATCGATTACGAGAGTTCGAGGGGAGAGGAGGCCCACCGTTGCAAGATGAGAAATGGAGACGAGGTGGACCTGGGCCTCCCTTTCCTCCTGATCACAGGGAGTTTGAAGGAGGCGGATCCAACCGTGGGCCTCCTGGTGCTTGGGAGGGACGGCGACCCTCAGATGACAGATATCCACGGGATCCCGAGGACGCGCGCTTCCGAGGAAGGCGAGACGAGAGGTAAGAATAAATCCGTTTCTCTTTCTTGGGTTAAAGGGTAAATGGAGGGAACTCTTTTATTCCTGGTTTCCTTTTCATTAAGGAGTCTATCTGTTTCAGATTTATAAACTGGAAACCAATAAGGAAATGAAAACTCTAATATACCTGAGTATAGAGCCCATAAAAATCATTCAGTAATAGAAGAAAACTTGAAAAATGGTCATTGTACACAGCAGCTTCCGTGTCTTTAAACAGTAAGTAAAGAGAAGGGGGAGAGTTTGTAGAGAAGATCCAGTGACACAGGATGAAGATCTGAGACCGTTGTGATGAAAATTGAGAGGAGACTTAAAGGTTAAAATGACAAACTTTTGAACACTAGAAGTGGATTTTGAGATATTCTGTCTCCAGTCACAAACTACAGCATGACTGTAGAGGCTGTAGGATGAGATGCAATGCCCTTGTAAGGAGCAGGAACAGTGATCTGACTGCCAGATAGAAGGGACAGAGTTACAGCATCTGTTGGACTGTCGAGACTATTTTTTCATGCGTTTGCTTGTAGAAATTTCATTTCTCTTTCTGACTTATTTCTTAATGCCAAGTGAAGAACTCAAAAATAATGTGATTTACAGCAATGTCCTTGTCATTGCTCACAATCTCCAAGTAAATCACAAAGGGATAAATTTGCTTTTAGTTACCAATGTAAATATGGAGGAATTGTGCTGTCTCTGAGATTAACTATCAGCAAAATTGCTCCAGATTTATGTTAGTTTAATTAAGTGAAACTTGGCCTCCAAGGTCTAAACCTCTCACTGACCACCAACTCTATGTATAAGAACATGTGCTTGTACAAATATGCTGTGGTCTCCACATAATGTGAATTTTGTGTGTTTTAGTTGCCTTTTTAATCATTTTCTTACATTCCTTTTACTTTGCATCTATACAGCTCTTCTTTTAGCTATTTTCTACCTAGCTCTGTAAGATGTAACTTCCTTTTGTGTGAAGAGTATGAAAAGAAATGAACAGTAACTAAAAGAAGGTAACAATTAAAGCCATTTTTAAAAAGTAAAGCCAGAGAAAATCCAGTTGGATGGTCCAGTGGTCCAATGGTCTGCATCACAGAACTCTAAAAGACACAGCAGACAAGAATTTTAGAAGCTCAGTAGAGATTTTTCAGATCTTATATTGAAAATGCATAGGGACTGGAATATATTTTATTATGGTCCTGATTTTTAAGAAAGTTTCAGGAAGGGAAACAAGAACCTTGTGACCTGTAAATCTGACTTTTGAACTAAGAGTATTCTATTTATCAGAGTACAAGTGTTTGCCGGGAGAGTTTGAAATGAAATGGCACAGGGCTCATAAAGGCTCACTGTGCTTGTAAATTTGATGATTTTCTTGGAATGAAGGTGAACTAGGTGCCATTTACTGCAGATGCTGTGGTGGACTTAATCCCAACCACTCATTTAGCTGACTTGGTTTGAAATTGAGATTGTAACTGGTTTGATCAAGCATGAGAGGCAAATGTGTGTATGTGTGTTTCTCTAATTTCCCATCCTTTTCATCCCTGTCCTGTTCTTACTCTACCTGTGCATATCAACATGATGCTTCTACTGCAGAGACCTGCCTCTTCCTGCCTGCTAATCTGCACAGTGTGTAGTTGTGTACAGTAAGGTCCTAGGCCTCGGGGAAGAAGATGTGAGAGCAGTCAAACAGGAACTGAACCCGATGCAAGGCAGGGTTTTATGTGTGACTGACATGAAAAGGCAAATAAGGATCCCATAACACAATATTAGGAGCTGTGGCTGTGCCAGGCATAGGTATGGTAGATTTCAAAACTCAACTGTGTCCATAAGTTGCCTGAAATAGGAAAGGCCCTGTTCCTGCAGCCCTGGGGCCTCATGTTGAAAATCTTGGTAATTTCCAAGCTAAGTCGAATCACACCATATCAGTATTAAAGCGGGAGGCCCTCTAAGAAACCTCTAGAGGACTGTGCTGGTTCAAGGCTAAACAATATTGCTCTGTGATTATTTGAACCATTTGTACCTGAAACTGTTGAGTTTGTTTTCCCAAACCATCCAGGTTAATGTAAATGGTTCATGGTCCATACAAAGCACTCCTCCATCCACTGTTGTACCTGTACAGGCACAGCAGCCTCCTCTCTGTATTGTGTTTGTTTTCTGGGAGGTGGAGACAGACCTATTGTTTTTTATTAAAAACAATGTAAAAGTTTAAAAATATTGTATTGTGTTATGACTACTGTTAAAATATTTAAATTTGTAATTAAAAGGTTAATGTTGTTAAAATTCTAAATAAAAGTATCTAAAGTTTTGCTTGTAATAGGATGCACTGTGTCGTTAATGAGCCGGGGAAGGGGATGCTGCACACAGCCAACACCATGGGAATACTGCGGAGCTTCCAGTTCAGCCAGTGTGGAACTGGCAACAGTGGGGAGGTGGGAGGCATCTGTGACTGGGCAGGGAGTGCTCCACACCGTGTGCTGTCACTGAGGGTGGGCAGAGTAGCGTGGGGTGGCTCGGTGGGGACACCAGTGTGCCTGCACCACCTGAACACCTCGGCCGGGCTGTGACTGACACAGGCGGCCTTTGGAGCGCAGTCCTCACAGAGCAGGGCTGTGCTTGGCAAACACTCCAGGTGTTTGAACTGCTTCTGTCAGGAACAGAACTGCTAGTTATTCACACAGCCTGGCATATTCACACCTGACATGGCACCGACAGCTCAGGAAGAGCCATTCTCCTCTCTGAAGAGCTGTCCAAGTCCCCCAGTGCGGCGCTGGAGCAGCTGTACTCAGTTAAGATGCAGTGCAGAACCCAATCGTAGCAAATTCCTGAAGATGCCATTGGTACTTACTAGACAGCAGTTATTAACTTCAGGGTCATAATTACATTTTGCAACACAAAATTCATTACTGCAGTTGGATAAACTGCTCTTCAGGTTGCAGAATGCCACTGTGCACTGTTCAGCCATCACTGTGCCTACAGATCCAAGGGCAGTCTAGATGGATTTGCTAAAATTGTAAACTTTGAAGAATGGAATGAAAAGGAGAATTGTCTGGCAAAAGAATCACAGAATTAATAGGAATGAGATCCTGTAATGTTTTGTTATAGCCACGACTCTCGTTGCTTCTATGTTTCCAGTTTGTTTTGTCACGGAAATGAAAAGGAAAAAAGGGGAACGTAAGACCATCAGAGTTTAAGGGAATTCACTTACACTTTTCCTTGCCTTACCTCACCTTGTATCTATCATCACTCATCAATCGTTTTTCCCACCTTTCCATTAAATGAATGCAGTATGTTTAATAATATTTTTCTTGTATGAAAAGCCAACATTATCAGTGGAAGGAAATATGAGAGGAAAATTACAAAGCTTACTATCAGAGTGCTCAAAGGCAGAAATGAGCACTTTCCCACCTACAAATCCTGTTCTAGTAACTGTATGTGCTGTAGCATTAAGTGAAACATTTCAGAAATTAGTTGATAATTAACCTGAAGCTGACTCAATGATGCCTAAAAACCACATTTGTATCATGTTCTTTCTTGTAGCTTCCGAAGAGGAGGACCCTCGAGACATGAGGGCCGGGGACCCAGGGGCAGAGATGGCTTTCCTGGCCCTGAAGATTTTGGGCCAGATGATGCTTTTGACTCTCCAGATGAAAACTCCAGAGGAAGGGACCATGGTGCTCGGGGGCGCGGTCGAGGTGCTCTGAGAGGTAAGGGGAATGTTCTTCCACACAGAAATACAAGAATGAGGAAGGAAAGGCATTTCTTGGGCAGATGACATTATTTCCATGAATACAGTGTCTCTTCTTACTCCTGTCCCCTGCTTCTCTTACTGCTCAGGAGCTCGGAAGGGTTTGCTTCCTACTCCAGATGAATTCCCACGCTTTGAAGGAGGGCGGAAACCAGAATCCTGGGATGGAAACAGAGAACCAGGTAAAAAATTTGGTGAGGCTTGTAGATTTCTACAATATAATAACTTAAAAAAATTGCAAAAATCATGTCTTTTTCCTGTACCTCATATGTTTGTTACCAGTATTTTACCATGAGAAAAGACAAATGCAGTTCTTTGGTCTTTTAAATTTAGGAAAAAAGAACTATGCAGAAATTAACTGGCTCTAAATACAGCTGTCTTACTGAATAAAAGTGATTGTGGCTTCAAAGCCTTGATTTGCAGTTGTGTTCTTGGACAGCCCAGAACTGCCAGGGCAATTGTCACCTCTGGATGACTGAATCACATGTCATGGGGTTTTTTAACATGTACATTAATGCCAAGAGTAATCTTTCTCTGCGTTGATATATTTTCAGCTGCAATGTCTGACAGCTTATATTTGCAGTTGTGTTACTAAAGGCAACCCCATATGGGGCAAGACAGAGCTGTAGAATGTCATGGAAAACAAAGCACAAATGGCCCATGAATAAATGAAGGTGTGATTGTCTCTGACAAAATATATGAAAGTATTTTATACTGGAAATAACATTTTACATCTGCCACACTTTTCCATCATCTTTAAAATCTGTTTTACCTTTAGGTTTTTTACTAAAAAATGAGATGGAGGAGAAGCTTTACAAAATTTTAACTTCAGCTTTTGTGCCAAACACTGTGGGCAGTTTGTAAATTTATGTGGCTGCCTTCAAAAAAGAGGAATAACGAGCCAATGAACATCACTTATCCTGTGTTTTTGTGCACAGGTCCTCGTCCAGATCACCCTCCTCATGATGGGCACTCTCCAGCCAACAGAGAACGTTCCTCTTCACTCCAGGGCATGGACATGGCCTCACTGCCACCACGGAAACGTCCCTGGCATGATGGACCCGGAACCTCTGACCACAGAGACATGGAGGCTCCAGGTGGACCTCCAGAGGAGAGGGGCAAAGGTAAGCAGCCCCTTTGATTGTAACCCTTAAGCAACACTGGCATGTGTTTTCAGCATTAAGTTTATCCAGAACTTGTCTGTTCAGAGGGGATAAAGCTGAGCTGGTATCTGATTTTACAAGCTGGAAAGTTAAAGACCAGTCTTACAGGAACATAAGGACGGAGGGATTTCCAAACATCAAATCCAAATCTTGTCTCCAGCATCACAGAATCCCCTTCTTTATTGTCCTGTTCAAAAGTAGTTGGTTTTTGGTTCCCTGTCACTCTAGCTGGAAAACTCATTAAGAGCATTTCCCCCCTTATTTTCAGAATAGTTGTTTATTAATACTAATGCTTGTGATGTTATCCTTTAACTCAAATATAAGAACATTGAGCCTGGTGTGATACGTCCCTGAAGTGTTCTCTAAACCTCTGAAGATCTGACTTACTAAAATATTATTTTTATATTTAATGGCTTTCTAGTTACCTTTTGTGGACTTCTCTAATTGCTTTAAGAATCACATAAACTTTTGATATACACAACATCCATGGACAGACCTCTAAAACTTAATTGCACTAGACTACACTTTAAAAACAAGAGGAAGGAAAATGTTGTTCCCGTGATCTATGCTTATCATTCACAAAATTAATTTGATGTCTTGTGTTGTAATTAAGTTGAATGTTGGTTCCTGGTGTTACTGAATGCTACCTCTGATTGCTCTGAACTCCACCACTTCCAGCCTGAACCAGCTGTTCTCCAAGTCAGAGCTCTGATCTGTTTATTCTTTCTAGAAGTTGTTCTATATCTTTCACTATCCTTGTTACTCTGTATGTGCTATTTTGAGTTTTAAATTATCCTTTTCTAAATGAAATGAGGTAACTAGGAATTGCACACACCATTTAAGATGTGGTGTAACCAGGGATCTTAACAGTTCTCTTGGATTTGTTCTACTTTATCCATTCTCTCCTAATAGTTCCTGGTGTTGTAGTTCCCTCTTAAGTGGTCACACGCTACTGTAACCCACAAAACACATTTTTTGGAGTCACTCCTATTAGCATCACACCAGTTCTTGATCCTATTTCTTACAGATCTCAGGACTTCTCTTGTGCAAACACTGTCTTTCTTTAATGTCCTCTTATTGACTACCCACTGTCAGCTGATCAGTGACAAACGTCCTTCTCATTTGCTCCCACATGCTGAGCTGGCAGCCTGCAGCTGAATTTGTTGTTGTTACACTGCACAGCTTTGTCTCTGAAGCCACTGAACACTGAATCCCACCCCACTTCTCTCACCACTGTCCCAAAGCTCATTCAGTTTTAACTGCATGTCACTCCCCCTCTGTGTGGACTCTATTCCCAGTGCAGCATTAACAGCAGGTTTTAACATTCCTTCCCAGATGTTTTGAATAAAACTCTGCTGATAAACTTCTCTACCAGTATTTTTCCTTCCATATCCACGTGCTGTAGTTCTCAGTTTAGGCAGCACCTATCAAACCTGTAAGGATTTCTTTTCCAGCTTCAGTAATGATTGTGATAACTATCAGATTCTTTATTAAAGTCAAAACAATTGCTGTCCAGGCACAAGTGTGGTAATTAACTCAGATGTGCTAAAGAAAGCCTGATAAACAAACCATGAACAATACTTTTTCATATGTGGGCTATGTCACCTTCAGTTGTACTGGTAAAGTAATTTGCAAGTAATTTGAATAAAGTAATTTGAAGATTAAAACTTCATAAATGTTTCTGTGAAACAATTTGGTGACTGTTTCACATGGAACCAACCACAGTCAACAAAAATCACTCTTGCTAAAGTGCAGCAAAAATATCTGAAATTAGCTGTAGTATTTGTCCTTAAAACGAGGTTACTGCTGATTTTGTTTTTTCAAAATACTGCTTCTTATTTTAGTCTAATGAACTGGGTTGAGGTTTTTTAATGTTTGTATCAAACATATCAAAACAAAAAAGAGCGTGTGAGAATTAGAAAATTCTATTCCTGGCATCAAGAGCTTGAGTAGTTTTTGTTCCTGGTTAGTAGTAAAATAAAGCATTTTCCCATTATTTTTAGCAAAAAATGGAACAAAACAGTAATGTTACTCATGATCTTCACCATCAGCCTCAACTGTCTCAATTTGTCAACAGTGTTTTAATTTTTATTTTAATTTTAAATTAATTTGTCAGTAGTATTTGTTCAGGATTAAAAAAAAGTATTTTGCAATAAAAACATAGAACCACAGATAGTGTTGAAGCACAAGAACTGGCAGTTTGGAGGAAAAGCTATCCCTATTCTGACTTCATTTCAGTGACTGCTGGCTGTATCAAATATAAGCTCCTTTAATTTATTTCCTTTAATTCCCAAGGAATTGCTTGATTGTTGTCTGTTTTCTGAACCGTAATGGAGACATTAAATCTGTATAAGAAAATTGTAGTGAGGGAAGAGGCATAAAACTGCAGGTCTCAGCTACAGCTGGTTTATGAATGATGACACCACAGCAGAACCAGCTCAATACATGGCATGTCTAAGAAGGGACTCAGCTCAAACTTACACCAGTAACTGATTGTGCTTCCTTTGCAGGACGAGGAAATTCAGGACCTTCACAGAGAGCGCCAAAATCTGGGAGGTCCAGTTCTCTAGATGGAGACCACCACGATGGCTTCCACAGGGATGAAGCCTTTGGTGGAGGCCCTGGGGGAGTCAATAACCCTTCTCGAGGAGGAAGGAGCAGCAGCAATTGGGGAAGAGGAAATAACATGAACTCTGGCCAGTCCCGGAGAGGAGGATCTCGGGGGGGACGAGGCCGATAGAAGAGGCTTTGACTGGGTCATGCCCAGTCCTTGTGGGACAGTATTTAAATAGACTGCTACTCTGGACTCAGCCACCTGCAATGCCATGAACCTGGATTCTCAACTGGGATAACTGAATGTGCATTAGTTCCTAACAAGGGTCTTTCTTTTCCTAAATCAGTCATCTGCCTCTAGCTGCAATATTGTAGCTAGCTTTGTTTTGTTCTTTCCACTCCCATTCCCCTCACTTTCTTGTTTTGTCAAGAGCTGGAATTTCTTTTAAATGTTGTGGAACATGGAGCATCTCCACAGATTTCAGTTCACTTCCAGACAGAAACTTGTTTCTATATGTACAGTTTGTCAAAGAGTTACGTTGGTTTTGTATGAATACAGAATGTAATTTGCGCAAAAATTAACAAAAAAAATCAACAGTGTGTGATTCTTTACTCACCTATTGCTACAGAGGGTTGTATTTAGGCAAACTTGTGTTTCAGATGGAACAACAGTACTACCTCCTGAAATCTCAGCCGTTTAAAATACTGAGAGCTGATTCCTAGTTTTTTTGGTTTATCATGTATAGAGGTTTCATTTTCACCTTTAGCCACAGCTGTCTACAGATAACAGTGGTGCTGACGTTAAAATTCCAAAATGCAGGCCATCACCACTGCTTGCTAGTCTGCCATCCTGAAACAGAAAAGAGTGGAACAGCGTTTAGAACAAAGACAGTGTGAGTTCCATAACCTGAATCCCAAGACAGACATCACAACAAACATTGGCATTCTACACTTCATCTAGGCGAGTCACAGATTTTTGTTCAAAACAGCATCTGTTTATAGAAATTGAGAAAGAAAGGTTAGCAGCTTGACTGGTATGTTTTACAGCAGCTGTGTGACACATTGTTTAAAGCTGTGGGTGTTCAGCAGAGTCTGGTGCATTAATTGCTGAAGTGCAATTCATCACTTCCATAGTAAGTTTTTTAAGTGTCTTTTTCTTTAGGATATTGTTACCTGGTTTTACTAAAGGAGGGAAATGAGGAGGAGGGGTTATTCCCATTTCCCACGCTTCATAATAAAGCTGCTTACCAACCATGAGTTTGTTTTCCCCATAAATCATTCATATTAATCATCTCCAGCCACCATGTTACCAGAAGGCTCCTTTAATACCCAAAGCCTCAGAGAAAATGTTATCACGTAAGTACTTATTCTACAGATACCCCTCAGGAAAGGCCTAGGTTAAAAGCAGAGCTGTCCATATATTGAAAAATCACTACCAGGCCTCCCTCTCTCCTGCCTTAAATTTCAGGTTATAATCAGCATGAGATTTAGTTCTAGAGGCTCCTGCAACCCAGTAACACATGGCAGTTGTTGCATCTTCTCATAGGCAGGTTTACCAAAGACTGGCTCAAGTCCTGATGTCCCATCTTACTTAATGACATCAAAGCACAGACACTTAACTGTTGTTCTCTTGGTTCAGTCGGTCACGAGTACCTTTTTTTACTTGATCTTTAATCTGCGGTGTATAAAATGACATTTGAAAATTGTAACTGATCGTTAGCCTATAAAATCCTTGTCATGGGGCTCAGGAGAGACAGAATGGTGTTAAAGGAATTAACTAGAAACAGCTGAGATGCATCTGATACGACAGTTTGTCCCTTGAGAAAAAATGCTTTTTAGCTCTATCTGAAGGACTTTGGGCATATGTCTGGGAGTTAGGATTTGTCATGAAGTTTTCATGATAAATACTAATGATTTAAACATTGGCAAAGAGGAAAGCTTGCCCTCTTTTTTTTTTTATTTAGCAAGCCCTATATATGTTTAAGGGGCTAAAGGAGGTCTAATACTTAGAATATGAGTTAGACCTTTAGGCTTTAATTAAGCCACAGTCCTCCACCAAAACAAGTTAAAGTGTACCTAACAAGAGAAATCCCAGCTTTATCTAGACAACTTTTATTTCCTCTGATGATTGGTTAATTCCTTAAACTTATGGTAGTGTTAAGTAATATTCTTCAAGGGGCAGCTTTTTAAATGGAGTTTTGAAGTAGTTCACAATCATATGTTCAAAAAGTCCTAAGAAAATCTGGTAATTAGATATATTTTCTACAAAATCTTAGAAGGTAACAGCATAGCAGAAGAGAGAGAAGCAGCTTCCCAGTCTGTGATACCATGACCCACTATTGATGGGAAACAGGCACAGTTATTTAATGGGAATATACTTCTGTCTTCCTCAGGTCATGTTCTTTTACCAGTGCTGCCCACAGACTCTTATGCTCTACCTGTTACTTCAGAGGTTGTCCAGGATTTAATTTTATACTGCTGCTAGGAATAAAATTAAATTAATCTACTGTAACTTAGAAATTGTAAAAATGAGAGAGCTAATTTAATGCTATTCTGATAGCTCTGATCTACATTCTTAACGGAAAAAAGTGACCATTAGTGAAATGTCTACACTGATAACTGGACACAAATAGTTTTATTAAAGCAATCTATGTACACTTAAGTACCCCCATTAACAATTTCAATTTAATTCAGACGAGTATTTGGTGAATATGTTAAAACTAAATAGTGATAGCAGGTAAGTATTGCAGTGGCTTTATTTTCTCCAAGAGGCACAAATGCTCAGTGAGATACTCACTGGGGGCTCTGTGCAGGTGAGGCCCCATTGTCCCATTTCCTTGCGGCATTCCAGTACACGGCCCAAACCGGAGCCCCCAGCTCTGTCAGCCTGAATTCAGCACCCTCCTACGGCAGCTCAGTTTCTGCACTGAAGCAGAGCTCCAGTTACCGGCAAATCTATTCTTGAAGGTCAGGCTCTGCCAAGGAAGCAACTCCTGCCCAAGTTCAGAGAGCAATATATATACGCAAAAGTAAAGTTTTAAAAGCTGAAGCTACCCTTCCGAAGCCCAATTTGGTCCCTTACAGCAGCTGTAAGGCAGCACTACCTTCAAACGCCAGTGCTCTTAACTAACATTAGCACTTTGCATCCTCTCATCATCATGCAGGAACACCCCCACCCTTTACAATTATGGGCAGTGTTTGTGACCCACAGCCCCAGGAAAGTTTGTTTCACTTACTGGATGGTTATTTTAAAGCTGCTTTTTAGAGAGAAATGCAGTTCAGTGGCCACAGTCTTCATATTCACCACTGGTCTGAGGTGACAGCAAAAACAGCATGTGTTCATAGTGTAGGGGTCAGCACAAAATGAGGTAATACCAGTTAATTTTTCAACGTTCTCCCCCGGACTCGATCGCATTTTGCTAGATCATCTTCGTGTTTCAGCATCCGTCAGCCTTGCGCACCTCAGCTGCTCCTCAGTAGCGGGCGAGTCCATAATGACACCGCATCGGCTCCGATCCCACGGTCTGCAGCAGCCGCTGCAGCAGCCACACGCTCCCGTGCTGGAGGTAGAAGTGGGACGCTGCCAGCTCCCACCCAGAGGTGGAGCGATGCCAAGCCATGGCCACGGAGCTGACAGCGCGGTAAGGCAAGTAACGAGCTCGGGGGCGTCTCGGCAGGCTGACACCGCGCACAGCACCTACGGCTCCGAGGCCGCTCCGGGCCGCCAGCCCCGCCGCTGCTCCCCGAGCGCTGGCGAGGAAAACGTGACGGGCCGCGGAGGAGGCGAAGAGAAGCGGCGTGCCCCGTCTCGTGTAGGAGTCGGCTGCCTACAGCGCGAGGCTCGGTCCGTGCGCGAGGGACTCCCGAGGGGACGCGGCCGCTCCTCCCCCGGTGCTGCCGCAGAGCCGGGCTCACCGGCCGGTCTCACAGGGGCAGTGTCTTGCCTCGGCCGCACACCGCGGAGCGGAGCAGCCCGGCGAGGCGGCGCAGGCCGGCGGCACCGCCGGGCAGCGCGGCCAGGAGCGCGGCG
>WAAG01091350.1:0-37401 GCA_013390105.1 Tichodroma muraria
CCGCGCCCAGGAACGCGGCGCACTCATCCAGGCGGCTCAGCAGGTCCGCGCCGGGCTCGTCCCGCGCCCGGACGTGCATGGCCCGCACCCCCGGCACGGCCGGCGGCTCCTCCGCGTCCACCGTCAGCACCGCCACCACCCCCGCCGCCGACAGCGCCTCCGGGGACGAGCACGAGTCCGCGCCGCCCACGTAGAGCCCCGCCAGCACCGGCACCATGCCGCCGGGAGCCGCCATGGCTGCGGCGGGCGGGAGGGAGGCAGGGAGGCAGGGAGGGAAGCACCGCCCCCGGCACGGCGCCGCTTTCCGTTTGCCCTGCCGGGAGGGAAGGAGGGATTTCCGTAGCGATCGTCACGCCAGTGTGCGTGCCGGGGAGGTTCTCCTCCCGGCGGCCGCGAATGTCTGTCTTAACTCGTCTTTTTTCCCTCACCCCTCTGTCTCCTGACAAATGCTCAGAAAACAAATCTGTATCACAGTGTGAAAAACACGGTTCACTTTCCTGGTAAAATTTAAAAGGAAGTTTAATAGAAGACAATAAGAGACAAACAATAAAGCAGAGTTTTACGTCCGGATGCTTGGCATTCAGCCAAGAGCACACCTGCTGTTTCGGAGACACCCCCTTAAATACACCAGCCTGTTGCATATTCACAGTTTTACACGCATATTCAAACTTTTCTAGGAGCTGTTTTACATGGCCGCTCCTCTGTCCCGCCTTTTTAGAGCATGCGTGTTTCTTGGCTGTGGTTTTAATTAGTTTCTTCTTATCAGTCTTTATTTGGGCCTTGGTCTCTAATTTCTACAGATGGTCAGTGCTGGTAGCTGGTATATCAGTAGCAGATGTCTTCATATGAGTTGCAGGTGTCTCCATATAGAAGCAGGTGTCTTCATTGGGTGTTACTCCGACCAGGCAGTCAGTTCACTTACTACAAAGACGCTTTATCAACTTACTTTACTTCTAAAAAAAGATACCCCTATATCTTTAAAACCATTTCCACACCACACATATAGTATCCATCCTAATATCTGCTAAAAACCAATACCATAACGTGTATTTATAACAACAGGGTCGGTCAGGTTGCAAGGGACCACTGTGGGTCATTTGGTCCAACCTCCCTGCTCAAGCAGGTTCATCCCAAAGGACATGGTACGGGATTGTGTCCAGACAGTTCTGGAGTATCTCCAGTGAGGGAGACTCCTGACAGACAACCCAGAGAATAGAAATTTTCAGTTCCCCTTGAAGCTGCTAAATAGAACTTAAATACCAACTAGTAAAACAGATAAAAGAGTATAAAAGTAGACACACAGGATGTTAAATATAGCTGGAACCAGTGGATAAAGAGATAATGAGGAATATAGTGGCTTTTGTGGTAAAGCCATGCAACAAGAAGCAGCAGCGCATGCCCTAAGAGAAGTTCAAACCAGGGTCATCTGCAACATTGGGTATGTCAGGAAAATCCACAAACACCAGAGGTTATGTCAAATAGGAGAGAGAGGAGTCCTGCAATTTTATTCAAGTAAAGGGAGAGAGTCCACTGGGACACACACCCGCAGGATTTTCTTTCTCAAGGTTTTGGAGGGCGCAGCCTCCTTTGATNGGTGGATGCATGCAAATTAGTTCCAGGAAAAGTGATGTTTCTATATTAGCTAGGAAGTACACTGCAATGAATATGTATGGTCATGATGGAATTTTACTCTGGACACACCTAATTTAGAGAAGATACCTTCTGGGTGTCTAGGAAGCTCATAATAAAGAATCCCTGCTTTCTAGTACTTTAAATTGTGTTAGAAAGTTTGTTTGCCAGCTGTTTTCTGTCTCCCTCCACAACCTCTCTGGACAACTTGTTCCAGTGCACGGTCACCCTTGCAGTAAAGTTCTTCCTCGTGTTCAGGAGGAACTTCCAGTGCTTCAGTTTCTGCCCGTGTCCTGGTGACTTGCACCAGTGAGAAGATCCTGGCTCCATCCTCTTGGTCCACTTTTTATCATGGCAAAATGCCAAATTTCGTTATATGGACCTGTGCTAAGGCTCTCTCTGTGGCTGGGACACAAAACCTTACCCTGTCTCCACTATATGGGACAGAAGAGCCAAAGGGCCATAATTGCCATCACTGGGGGGATTGTTCCAGTGCGGCTGCTTGCGAGACAGCTGTAGGCAAAACTGTTGCAAAAACATCTGCAAGGACCCCTGGGATCCTTGCAGGATGCTGACTAGCCATGGAGGAGGTGAGACTGGCAGTCACCTCAGACCTGGTAGGTGAGACTGAAACCGGTTGCGAAGGGAGATTGTTATCCCTTTCCCGCAGGAGAGGCGGACGGAGCTGGGGTACTGCGGAGCAGCTGGGGTGCTGCAGGAGGGACGGGCCACCACAGAGATGCTGCTGAGGATGCTTCCTCAGCATCGAGAGACTTCCTCACCAGTGCCAGCAGGCAGCATGCAGCTGTTGCCAGTCTTGCTGGGAGATGGGCAGTGGGACAGCAGCTTCCAGAGCTGTGGAGTTTCCATGTGGCCCCAAGGTTTTCAAGAGTGCAAGGTCACTGCTTAAAGTTTGCTGCCATCTTGCTTCACCTCCCATGCTTGCCCTAGTGCCTGTGTAGCTGTGTGATTATGCAACAATGCAGCTGACAAACTGCTCCAGGGAAAGGCATATCCCTTCTTTGGATGAATCAATCCTAAATCGCATAAACATGACCCAGAGGGTTTGCCTCTGTACCCGAGTATGGGGAGTCCGGGACAGCTCTCATTTAGATTATTTTAAACTACATAGATGTGCAAAATGTCCTCTTCCAGTTGCCATTGCCTCCAGCAAGAAATCAAGGTTTACTGCAAAAGCATTTAAAAATGCAGATAACTTTCCGGTAACAGCAGGGGGGGAGGGGAAGCATACTGAAAAGAAAGGTGGAAATTAAAACGAGATAAAACTATGTATGGACCTCTACTTGTGAAAGCAGATAACAATTATAGCAACCTACCATGGGGAAAAACCAGATTATTCATTTCTTGAGTGATCTGAAACAAAGTCTGAAGACATCCGCAATTTACTGAAAGGGTTATGAGTTTTACAGCGGGTTATATTATCCAGGTATTACGTGAATACTAAGGGGTGGTTAATAATCTCTATTGAACTTCAAATCTGTGAATATGCAGGGGCAAACAGTGCTGTCTGCAACTAAAACCAGGCAGGGCTTGATGCAGGATCCCAAGAGGCTGGTCGAGCGGTTAGTGTCCGCACTGCTTTCTAAAGCCGTGGATAATGAGGGAATGTGAAAAAGATGTGATTTCAAGCTGAAAAGCTGTAGTGAGGGTAAGTGCAAAGTCCTTGGGGTACAGCCCACAGACAGCTCAGTACCTGATGACTTCACAGGACCAAAACTGCACTCCCTAAACCTCACTGTTTCTCTGCACCCCCCCTTTGCTGTGTTTGCCACCTGCAGCCTGAGGCGATGTGTCCTGAATTTGCTCATGGCTCCCAAATTAGAGCAAATATTTTTTCAGTCCGATTTGCAAACCGTTGTTCTTCCCCCATCATCTTCTCTTCTACCACTGAAAATTGTGATGTTCTCCCCCAGGTTCCAGGAAACCGTGTGACTAATTAAGCAGTTGGGGTGAGCTCAGTTGCAAAGAAAAAAGCCAGTCAGATGATGGGCTGCTGCCCCCTCTCCAGCAAGTCCATTCCATCTCTGCATGTGTCTGCCCTGCTGCCTTTCCTTAGGAAGCTGCTGCTTCCTAAGGGAAAGGAAAATGCTAGGCTTCTCTGCGCTGCCCGCACTGGATCCTCACAGCCCAACTAGATTGGCAAAACCAATTTTCCTGCTGTGGGAGCAAAAGAGCCGGGGCCTGGGCAGAGGCATAGCACCCTCTTCCCTCCTAGAAGAATTTGTCTGCATCTTTCTACACACAGTGGGGTGGCTCCGCTCCTTCAGGCTTTTGGGTAGTTTGGGGCCTGTGCATCAGAGGATTTGTGAGAAGAGTCTGCAGCCTGCAGCCTGAGTTTCTGGGGTGGCGCACAGCAAAGTAGTGGGGACATCTTCAAAAAGCCATACGTGAGAGACAGCAGCTCTGGATTTCTGTGTCTTCCTCACATCTAAATGCAGCAGGAACCTTGCACACGTGATGCTGGTGAAGGGTCCTGGTGCCATTTCTTGCCTCTTGGAGAAAGGTGTTTTGCTGAGCTCAGAACTCTGTGGGAGCTGGGAAGTCCTCCATGGCAGCATCCCATCCCTTAGAGCAGGGACTTTCCAGCAGTCACAGTGCTTCTAGCAGCAAATTTAACTTCTGATTTTTGAAAGGCTGCTGTTCCCTGCATAACTACACTCTGCGTGTCTCTATTCACGTGTTTAGCTTTACCCATGTATCAGGAGGAAGAATTGCTTCATCTCCCAGCAGGAAACCTCAGACTTGCAGAGGCAGCTAGAGAAACAACAGAGAAAGAGGCTCACTCTTGATACTCTGCAGGAGGATTTCATCATAGCCCTGCGTGGGTGGGATGTTCCTACCTGTCTCCACTCTCTCGGCATCTGCAGACATGCAGCTACTCCACATGTCAGACAAAAAAGAAGAGTTTTCCAACTGCAGATCTGATGCTCAATTACAGAATGGAGCCTGACAGCTACTACTGCTGGGTATTAATAACTCTGCTTCAATTTATGGCTTTAACAGCTGTAGCAACCAAGATTTATGATGACACATTACGTTCAGCAATGCATCACATAAGGAAACTAATCTGACAGCGCCAGGTCACTGAGCTGACTTACAGGCTTTTAAGTGAGCTTCTTCTGCCAGATTTGCTGCCCTATTTACTGGACAAAAATGAACAACTTGCACTGTTTTAATATAACTCCATACTTGCCTCTGTTTTGGCAGCTCACAGACTCTTTTCCCCTTGTCACACTGCCTTCCCAGCAGCCAGCTGATCCTTCTTCCTTCCCCATCCTCTGTCTGAAAACCCTTTGAAACACATCCAGTGCTGTGTATCCTGAAGAAGGGTACACCCCAGGAGAGGGGAGGAGGGAGGAAGCTGGAAGGAAGCACTGGAGCAACAGGCAGAGGTGAAGGATAGAGCAGCTGTGGGAGAGGGGAGAGATGACAATTGTCCAGGAGCAGAGGGGCACGGTGGCTGCCGGCACTCACTGTCTTGCGGCAGGATTTTATCTGTATCCCAGTCACTCTTGGAGAAAGTATGTCTCCCAAAGATTGGCATCACCCATTTCTTCTTCCTAAAACTTAGAATTAGAGCTGGCAGCAGGAAAGTCCTAAATACCTGTCAAACATTAAGATTGTACCCTGGAGCTGTGTCTGGGCCTGTGTCAGCCACCTCAGCAGCCACAGCACCTGAGCAGTAGCCCGTGATTTTTAGTCTCTTGTCTCAGCAGTGGGCTGTATGTTTCCATGTTTTCTATCCTCATGGCACCATAACCCACTGCACAGACACAGGTGGATGCGTAGCAGAAGGCAGCTTCTCCTCAGGGGAAAACGGGCTCATTCATTACTCAAAGATGCATTCCTCATTATTCCTGCAATTTACTTAGGAGCTAGTCCAGCCATCTTTAATGGCATTTCCAATTCCCATCCCAAGGACCCTCTGTGTGGCATCCGTGAAAAGCAATTAAAAAGAACAAGTTTATTGTCGGAAGGTCTATATTCACTGCAGAGAATTACTGTGCAGTGTACTGTTGCCCTGACAAATGCTCAGGGTCTGCAAATCAGAGGATAAAGAAAACACCCTAAAATAGTGTGGAGATACCTCTTTGTGTTTACAAATGTTTTTTGTGAAACAAGAACTTTTAAACAAATAATGTAAAGTATGAACCTTTGATTAATACTTTAACATCTGTAACAGCAGTATGTGCTGCAATTTATCTTTGTCTATATTGGTATCTAATAAATATTCCCAATAGAAAATGTTTCTTAATAAGTACTTCAATTACTCCTCATGTGGCAACAGGAAATATACTGTCCAAAATCATCAATTATTGTCAAAAGTCGGTATTATTTGAGGCAGAAATCTTGCTGAAGAAATATTTTTAAGAGGTGAGATCATTCACTGTTTTAATCTCCGAGTCAGACATTTCCTTACAAGTGGTTATGCTTCTCTCATTTGTGCTACTACTTCTCTTTGAGTTCCCTATTTCTCTTTCTAATTTTAGAAACATAGGGAAAAAGTGTTGAGAGACATCTGGATCCTCATGTCCAGCTCCATACCACCATAGGCAATCATATTACATATTTTCTTTACTAGCTTCATCTTAAACCTAGTTTTATTCCCTTCCCTCCTGCAAGGCTCTGAAATTGTGATTATCTCATTGGACAACAAGATGGTAACTTGCCTCAAATCTGATTCTTGTGTCAATATTATCCTTTAATTTAAATAGGTCATGTTGTTTCCTGTTATTTATCCCAGTGGGGCAATATTGGAGTAAAATAAATAATTATCTAACCCATCCTGATTCCTGCTCTGCTTTGTCTTTGTTGGTGTAACAAGGCAGATCAGTTGTGTTTGCTAGGCAAAAAGGAGCTTTCCAGTTTCCTCATTCAAGGCCAGCTCTTCTCCATATGTGTGCAGGTTTTAATTCATCTTTCTTGACTGTGTATGGCCAAACAGTATAACAGATGTAGTGGTGATTTTTTTTTTTTCCAATGCTGTGTAAGTACTTCTTTTACTTCTACTAGGATTATGTCAGCTGGCCTGTCCTAGGTTGTGTTGATTTTTCCCCCGCTTCTACTGAGTCCTGATTATCCTAACAAAATGCAGATACCCCTGTATTTGATGAAACACTGTGTTCTCGGCAGAAATTGTAATTTTTGCCCCCAGAACACACGATCTCGCACCCTGCACTATTAACCACCAGCTGATTTTTATGACTGCTATCTCCAAGTTGATTCCCATCCAGTCATTCCATCATTCTTGTCCGTGTGCGCAGAGCTTCCCGCAGCCCGTCAGCCACGGTTTCCAGTAGCACGCTGTTTCAACACTGCTGTAACATCCTTGTGAGCCCATCCTTGCAGGTTCTGGATGAGCGCCTGGTTTGGCTGTTTCCAGTGGAGCACCACAGAGAACTCTCTGGCAGAGCTGGACGTCTGGGATCTCTGCTGACAGTTGTTCTGTCTGGAACAAGGTGCCTTCGGGAAAGCCCTGTTGTATTTCAGTCAGCTCTTCATGGTAGCCCACTGAATCACAGAATTACAGAACCAATTAGGTTGGAAAAGACCTCCGAGATCATCGAGTCCAACCTATGACCAAACACCACCATGGCAACTAGATAATGGCACTGAGTGCCACACCCAGTCTTCCTTTAAACAGCTCCAGAGATGGTGACTCCATCATCTCCCTGGGCAGTCCATTCCAATGTCTAATCTCCCTTTCAGTGAAGAATTTCTTCCTAATGTCCAACTTGAACCTGCCACAGCTTAAGACTGTCTTCTCCTGTCACTGGTTGCCTGGGAGAATAGACTGATCACCACCTGGCTGCAGCCTCCTTTCAGGCAGTTGTAGAGAGCAATAAGGTCTCCCCTGAGCCTCCTTTTCTCCAGGCTAAACACCCCCAGCTCCTTCAGCCGCTCATCATAGGACTTGTGCTCCAGATCCTTCACCAACTTCGTTGCTCTTCTTTGGAGTCGCTCCAGCCCCTCAATGTCCTGAGGGGCCCTTTGAAAAATTTGTGTTTATATGGGAGGCGGGAGCGGGAAGCGGCCGCGGGGCGCTGCGTGTGGAGTTCGCGGGGCGAGCCCCCGAGGTGGCGGGCGAGGGCTCCGGGCCGCGGGCGCCCGCCCCCGTGCGCTCCCCGCCCCGANGCTGAGCCGGCGGGGCGGGCGGGCTCTCCCTGCTGGGAGCAGGCACTCGGCGGCGGCTCTGTCATGGCTCTGTCATGGCTCTGCGAGTTCGAGGCGGCGAAACGCGGGGTCCCCGCTGCGGGCGGCCGCTCGCTGAGGGGATGAGCGTCCCGCAAAGGGAGCCGGGCCTCCCGCCCTCAGAGCCGCTGGGCTCTGCGGGGACGGGCCCGTGGGCTTTTTTGGGTGTTGTGTCAAATTATATGTCTTACAGGAGAAAGTTGCTGCCGCAGGGTAACGCACTTCGCCGTGACCAAGGTGAAGGTGTGTAGTCCTCGCTTTTTGCCTCAGATCTGAGTGTTGTATGCAACACTCTTTACACTCGGTATTAAAGATAGTGTCTCCTGCCTCCGCAGCCAAGGAGCGAGCATCTTTAGGTGTCAGATCTTATGAAGGGAATGGTTGGCAGTGACACAAGAGGCGTGTGAGCTGTTAGCATCCCAAATACATTGAGCGTCTCCTGGAATCTGTTGTCACTAACAAAAACCTTGCCGAGTAGGCAAACACTAGTGATTTGGGGGTGGGAGGCTTTGGAGGTTGACAGCCTGAGAATTAAACTCTCCACTGAACTGGAAATGAAATACTTTGTCTTCCTCCCCCCAAGGGCACCAATGTGCATTATTCTCCTAGGTGAGGGTCACCAAGCAGAACCAAGTGTGTGTGGTGGGGTTGGAAGCACTGGTCCAAGTCCTTTCTGGTCGCTGGCTGAGTGAGCTGTGTGTATTGTCTTGGCTGCAGAGAGGGCTACAAATGGGAAGGAGGAGAGGGAATAGTTTCATAGGTAGTAGCTGAAAGCACTTGCAGCTTCAGTTAGAAGTTACAGGAAGACTCTTGTGTTCTTTAGTGATCTGAAGGGTTTAATGGAAATACAGTTAGTTTACAAAGGAAATATACTTTAATGTGCTCGAACTGCCTGAGAGCACCTGCTGGCAGGCTTGATGCTTTTATGTTTATGCTGTGTTGAAGCAATAAGGATCGAGTTTGAAGAACCTCTTGATTTGTCCTAGATTAATCATCTTGCAAATCACAAGTTTGTTTCATGCTTGCTGGTGCTGATGTGATCCATGGCAGCAGAGTTTGTAATGCAGCATCTCATGCTCAAGGACAGAAGCTACTTCTCCAGAAACATTTTAACCTCACTGTGTACTTGCTCTAGGATTTGACTCTTCATCCGAAGAGGTGGTGGGTCAAATGAGTCATTCAAAAATGGAAAGCTGGAAAAGGAGAGGTCTGAGATGACAATAGCTGTTCTTTGAAACTTGCTTAAAAATGTTCCATGCACCGTGCTGTTGCATGCTAGGAAACTATGGGGCTTGGTTTTTCATTCTTGGTGGGCAGGAGTTAATTTGCTTAAGTTTGACTAGTCTGACCTTGGCAGCTGCAGTCTTTAGGAGTACTTGGGGCAGAAGAAGGTGAGGCCTCAATTAGCTTGTAGCTGTCAGGAAGCACCTGGCTACACAGAAACCTGGAACACTTTAAAAAAAGAAAAGGGTATTAACACCAGTCTGAGTTGCATGACTGTAGAACATCTGTAAGTATCTATGTGCTACAAAAGGCAGGTGACTTAAGGAGTTTTGCACGACTCATCAGATCATTCTCTTGTGCATAAAATGTTCAGACAAGGCTGTGACCATGTCTGGTTAGTGAAATCCTGGGTGTTAAAAGAGTAACATGAACTTGATATGCATCATCTGATTTATCCCAGATCTTACAAGCTTGTTTGCCCTTCACAAATGAGCAGAACTTGGGGCGAGTATGAATATTTCCAGAAAGGTAGTTTGGTTAGGCAGTGTCTCTGCAGAAGGGTGAAGAGTTGCTTACAAAGACTGGAGTGCCCATTGAATGCAGTTACCTGACTTTGCAGCTGAAATTCTGTCCAGGATGTTGCAGAGCTGCAGCTTTTTGCTGGAGCAAGATGCACTTGGCCTTTATCCTGTGAGTGATAGATGCTGGATCGTTCAGAAGGGTAAGAGTTCTATGAGAAGAAATAAATCTTGGCATAACTTGAGTTATCAGTGGGCTGGATGTCTAAGCCCTGAAACTAACACCTGAGGGTCTTCTACAGTTGTGTTAGTTGGAGACAGCAGTTTGAACTTTATATGCATCATGAAACAATTTCAAAGCCCAACTTTCAGAAGTGTTTTGAGGCTCATCTCACTTCAGCTGGTGCTGCTGATGACCTTAGCCTTAGGTAAAACTTGTGTCATCTTTGGCAATTTCCATTTGACACAAACTACTTTCCTGAAGTAACTTTACCTCACCTAAAAAAAGAACAATGACAGCTTATTTTTTTTTTTGCCTGCACCAATAGAAAAGCTGTGTTTCATTTCAGGTGAAAGGATTGCTGATAATCATTAATACATAGTTATTTCCTTCTAGTTTGTGTCTGTGTGAATGGACAGAAAAACAGAGCCTATGAATAGATCTAGGAAGCACAAACAGAAGCTCTGACTTGTCTTTTTCTTTTTATATTCTACCTCCATACAGTTTCTTTGGAGAAGAAAAGCCCTAAGATGGCAGGCAAAGGAAGTTGCAGAGCAGACTCCATGTCGTGCAGTGTGCTGAACTGGGAGCAGGTCAGCCGTCTGCACGAGGTTCTTACAGAGGTGGTTCCCATCCATGGGCGGGGGAACTTCCCGACACTGCAGATAACTCTGAAGGACATTGTTCAGACGGTTCGGAGCCGGCTGAGCGAAGCAGGCATTGTGGTCCACGATGTCCGTCTGAATGGCTCTGCAGCTGGTCATGTCCTGGTCAAGGATAATGGACTGGGATGCAAAGACCTGGATCTCATTTTTCAAGTTTCTCTTCCAAGTGAGGCAGAGTTTCAGTTGGTTCGAGATGTGGTCTTGCGATCCCTCTTGAATTTCCTGCCGGAAGGAGTAAGCAAGCTGAAAATCAGCCCCGTAACGCTGAAGGAAGCCTACATCCAGAAGCTGGTCAAAGTGTGCACGGAGACTGACCGTTGGAGCTTGATATCGCTTTCCAACAAGCATGGCAAAAACGTGGAGCTGAAGTTTGTAGACTGCATACGACGGCAGTTTGAGTTCAGTGTGGACTCGTTCCAGATCATTCTAGACTCCCTGCTCTTTTACTATGACTACTCTGAAACCCCCATGTCGGAGTACTTCCATCCAACTGTGATTGGAGAGAGCATGTATGGAGACTTTGAAGCAGCTTTTGATCACCTCCAGAACAAGCTGATAGCTACCAAAAATCCTGAAGAGATCCGAGGTGGTGGGCTACTGAAGTATAGTAACCTCTTAGTACGAGACTTCAGGCCCATGGATAAGAACGAGATCAAAACGTTGGAGCGCTACATGTGCTCCCGATTCTTCATAGACTTCCCAGACATCCTGGATCAGCAGCGCAAGCTGGAGACCTACCTCCGGAACCACTTCTCCAAAGAAGAGAGGAGCAAGTACGACTACCTCATGATTCTGCGCAGGGTGGTGAATGAGAGCACCGTCTGCCTCATGGGACATGAGCGAAGGCAGACTCTCAATTTGATTTCTCTGCTGGCACTCAAGGTGCTGGCAGAACAGAACATCATCCCTAACGCCACTAATGTAACCTGTTACTACCAGCCAGCACCTTATGTCAGTGATGCAAACTTCAGCAACTACTACCTTGCCAGTGCCCCTGTGCTCTACAGCCAGTCCTACCCCACTTGGTTGCCTTGCAATTGATCGCTTCCCTCGAGTGCTCCTGGGTGGAGGCTACTGAAAGCCACGATGCTGAGTGTAAATATAGACAAGTAATAACTGTCAGTTGGATGTTCTCTAATGGAAACATGACTGTATCAGACTGTCCATTTCCTGGGGTGCAGTGGGATTATTCAGCCAGGTGACCTGCTATGAACCTTTCAGTGTATTTCTACAAATGCCAAAAAAGCCTTATTACCTCTTCGTTGGGAGAAGAGAACTAGCAGTCAAATGTTAAGAGGAGCAGTTAAGAAACTTTCTACTAGCTCTGGAAGTGGCTGTTAGCATGTGATCTAAGCGGAGTATTCAGCAAACTGGGTTGGTTAATCGACTGTAAAATGCCTTTAGCAGAAGCTGCTCCTGGAGTAGCAGCAAAACTCTGCTTTCTATTCCCTAACCTCATTACTCTTCTTCAGTCCAAGTTCTGGCCAAATTTCTCTTGAACTACTTGTGCCAAGACTGGGCTCATGTTCTGCTTGGGTTGCTTTTACTTTGGGTCTGTGTAGAGTTGGTAACGGTGTGGATACTGTCTGTCTTGTAGAGAACATAAACGTTGTTTCCTGTAGTGCCTCTGGGTATGTGGTCCTGCCTTGAGTTCAAGATTAGTTTCTTGGAAGTTGAAGACAGTTTAGTAAGTCTATTCATAGAGCATAAGCTGGTTAAATTTTTCTTGACAACAAAAACTTGGAAGGTGTCATTTCTAAGAGCACACCAAAACACAATCTAAAACTTGGTGATGTGAAAAGTCCTTGAAATGAGGAATTGAAGCTTTAAATAGAATTGGAGCCACAGTTTGAACACTTAACTTGGAAAAAATGTTCTTGAGTCCAGCATCAAGCTAAAGCCTTTCTGACTATTTTTAAAGCAATTTTGGCACAGTTGGAAAGTAGCACAGCTCTTGCTTTGGGGTTTGACTGGATTTTCTTCCTCACAGGTCCACAGGAAAACCAACAAAAACCCTAAACAAAAATCCCAAGCCACTATAAGTTGCAGGATTACTGTGGCACTCCTGCCACAGTACGAATTCTGGAAGTGCCTCGTAAAATGAATTTCTTGTTGTATGACTTTAGGCAGGTCCTGAAGGTTTGCCTTGCTGTCACCACTGGAGGGTTGAGCTTACTGGGTTGTTGCTATCACCTGGTCGCCATATGAGATGGCATTTTGAGTGGTTAGGGTAAAATTCTTCCTTTTTACTGCTCTTAACCCTCGCTTGAAGAGGTGTACAAGCCCTAAGCAGAGCTCTCCACAGAAGCTGTATGTGTTGAAAGTCTGGGCCTGAGTTGAGGATAGTCTCTGTAAGAGTATGCACTCCCTTGGGGGTATTTGGGCCTGATCTTCCTGAAGGGTGTGTGCTGAACTTGCTGCTTTGAGACTCCTGGGCTTTATAAGGAAGGTTAAAAATTCTCAGTTATTTATATAGTGGTGTTATTAACGGGATGATTTTCACTGAATTATAATAGTTAAATACATATAGCAATGATCTTGACTTTCGTTTGTTTAACCAGAGGCATAGACTAGAAAAGCAAATCTTAGAGCTATTTATTATGTGCTGGTGCAATATTCAGAAATGCTTGTTCACTGAATCTTTTTTATTACTTATATGACTATTTATTACTGTTTCTGCAAGCTTATAAGACCAAAGTGCCTGATCCAACAAATGATTAAGGCTTAGAAGGTGAAGCAGAAAGCAGTTGGAACACCAATGTTTGGTTGCTATTCAAGGTGGGAAACAGCAGCAGTGCTGTGCTTAAATGACAGTAAAAATTGCCTGCTCCTCATAAGACCAACAAGTTCTTTCCACTTTCCATAACTACTTCATAAAGACTGTCTCAACAGAGCAGTGAGACTACTTCTCTCTTCAGACTTCATTCAGCTTAGGAAGCCAGGGAGGGATGCAATCTACAAAGTGGACTGTATGTAGCCAAGCAGGCTTCAGCTTGATTTCCTGAACAGTTTTGATAGCAACTTTGGTAGCAAAAAGACAAATAATTTGGTGGATTATATTGTGGGCTTTTTCATTAAAGGCTTCCTGATTAGTCAGCCAAAGTAGCTAAACTTGAAAGTGAACCCGGCCTTTTTCATTAACTGTGGCTTGGGCTTGGTGTGGCTTACAGACAAGACATCTGTCCAAGACTTTGACTTTTTAAAAACTAACATGAAGCCAGTGTTGTCATATGTGTTAAACTTAGTGCAAGCTTGCTGCTGGAATGCAGTCCTAGGCAAGAATAACTCCTGCATTGCAAAGCAGTACTTGGCCTAGTATAGAGTGTCACTATAAAGAAGACTTAAGAGTTTGTAATTGCTGTCATGTCTTGCATAGATGTGTTCGAAGCCAGCCTATGCTATAGCCATTGCAGAAGGGAACCGTTGCCTAGAGGGGCCCGGACTCCGGTATCTGCCTTCTGTGATGTCATGGCTGGTCTTTAGGAAGTGTTTTTGTGCATTGGCTCGCATGGAAGAAGTGGTGAGATGCTTGGGAGGAGTCCTCGCAAGCTGGAAACACTGACTTGTTTTGTTAGTCTTTAATGCCTTGGCTGCTGAACATCAGGCCAGGTGCATCTCCTGGAAGAGGAAATGCTAGAGAAGGAAAAAAAGGCTGAATTGGATTCCTAGTGAGATAGAGCTATGGAGAAGTTAAGTTTCCTGCCATAAGTGTTGTGCTGATGTAACTTGATGCTGAGGCCTCTGAGGAAGCTCCGTATTGAATTGCTGCTCTCTGAACAGCTGAGTGCCTGGGTTCGAGCTTTGCAGGATTCTTGTGTTCCCTGTCTGGTTGTTAGGATGCTCTGGCACATGGGAAATACTATGCTTGGTAACCTGGCTCTTGGATACTAAACTCTCAAATGGTTAAATTCTATGCTGAAGCTGCACTCTACCTGCTGCGTGGACCCTGGAGTACCAGGGGTTGCTGGGGCAATCCCTGGTACCCTGCAGAGTACCCTTCTGTTCTGGGTTGTCTGGGAAGCTTGATGGCGCAAGTGGCAGTGGCTTATTTTGCTGTGGGGTTAGCTGGTCTGAATTCAGGTTTATGGTGACCCCTATAGCAAGGGGTAATTTGAGAATGAGCACTAGGCAAAAGTGACGACCCTAGGCCGAGTCCAGGATGCCTGCTTGATTCAGTCACCCCTAGGCACCAATAATGCCTCTGCAAACCTGTTCTAACCTCTTGTGTGTCATGTGGAGGTTAGAGAGAGACTACTGTACTTCAGACTGTTACCTGATACATTCCCTCTGGGCAGTGGCATTAAAACAAAGCTGCAGTAGCACTCAGTGCATCATTCCTCAGGATCAAGCTCCTACTAACTAGGCTGTGGTATAGTATAGAATAGCTGTTTCCTTTGTGTAGCTTATAAGCACTGCTGGACAAAGCCAGTATGAAGTTAAGCACCTGTTGACAACACTTATTGCCAAGTTTCCCTTGACTTGCATTTTATTGTTGTGACTTCCTCACTGTAAGGTAGACTTTTTTATTTGATAGAAATGCTGCCAAGGAGACCTAGTAGAAGACTGTGTTTTAGTCACTTTGGTAAAATCCCTGTGCTGATCCATGGTCACTGTGACAAGTTGCAGGCTAAAGCATAGTTCGTGCTTGCTCTGATAAAGATTTAATTATTGCTGTGTTTGTCCTCAGCCCAGTCACTAAATCACTAAGCTGGGGGCTTAAGACTACTGCTTGCTTATGAATAACCATTTTTCAAAAGATCCTCATGCTTTCACACTAATCACCTCCTCTACAAAGCAGTAGGTGGTATTTAAATCTAGTCCAAATACCTAAAGCTTTTTATTGAAACTTAAGGATCCATGTTTTGGACTTGAGTTCTGGGGTTAAGCATTTGGTATTGTGCCTAGGCTTTGTGGGTTCCTGATTCCTAGAATAATCACTGATGTTGGTAGTAATTTCTGCTTGCCACTATATGAGTAGTTGGGAAAAGGCCTCTTAGAAGAGAACCTGGACAAATTGCCTTAATTCTAAACTGTCAGTGTACTGATGGTGCTTGTTTTCAATTCCTCTTACTCAACTCAGTCAGGATTCTGTAATTATTAGGCACGGGAATAAGCAGTAAGTTGACCACAGCCACCAGCAGCTTGGTCTGATTTGGGCATTGGGAGAGCCAAAATGAATAATAAAACTTGTAGCTTTCACATGTAAGTCTTACTCAATTGTTTCTTGAATACAGTTAAGTGTATTTCATAAATGTTCTTTATTTTCAGTGAAGCTAGATGTTAAGTGGGACGTTGGTTTGTAGTAGAAACTTTGGGGGGAATGGTTGGAACACTCTGGTTTTTCTCACTTAAATATCTAGATTGAGCTTGTATCTCTGCATAAAACTGCACTTCCCATTGAAATTTAGAAGGCCTTTTTTTTCCCTATGTTTCTTGTTGTTTTTTACTATTAAAAGAAGTCAGCTCTTGGAAAACCTGTCTCTCATCTCTTGGAAGAAGTGAGCTGTTTTGTTTTGTTCTTTTTTTCTTTCTCCCACCTCCCTCTTCTTTTAGCTGGTAAAACAGGGTAATAGAAGTATTTGGATTTGTGATGAGCCCAAATGTGAGATTGGTCACAGTAACTTTGTCTACTGTTCTGCACTGTGGTGTTCACTTGTCATCCTTGGAAATTGGAATGTGGACCTTAATGATACTGAAATTCTTGTGCAAATAAACTTATGCTAAACAACCTTGCCTCAAGCTCTTTTTTGCATCTAAATAATACTGACAAAGTATCTGTAGAGCTTATTGACCAAGGGGTGTGCAGGTGCAGTTATGAGCTGGGTAATGGTGTGGGGTACACAGTAATGCTTGCTTTAGATGTTATTCAAGGTACATTTTTTTATATCTGCCTCAGCTTATTGAAGATTAGTCAGTTAAATGAGATGTGATTAATCTTCCACTTTCATGGAAGACAGCTTCCAGAGAACCATTTTTCCCCTGTCTGACCATCATCTGGTCTCAACTTTAAGACATGGTGAAACACAGACCTAGATCTGTTAAGAGCCTGCCAGTCTGTTCTGTGACACACTCCATTTTATGTGCTACAGCAGACTTTCTCTCTCAGCCCAAGGGGGCGAAAAACAAAGTCAGCAATTGCTCTTCAGATTATTTACAGGTTGAAAGCCTTTGCTTTCATGCTGTCCTAAATGCGATGCTATTATTAACCAATGGTTAGTGGGAATTGAGCAAGTCAAAGCTAAGTACAAGCTAGGGTTTTGTGGCAGTCCACTTGCTCTAGAATAAAGAATAAATGCTCTTAAAAAGTGTGCTTGCTTCTCATCCCCTCCAGAGCTCAGACAAACTCTAGCCTTAGTTAAGTATTGCTGGAGAAATTCCAGTCTCCAGGATCTTGTAACACCTGCAGTGGAAACTTCTGTGGAATTTAGAGGCAGTGTGATCCCATGGAAGTAATCATGAACCTTGTGTAGTCCCTTTCCCAGATCTAATTTCTTCCCTATGAACTTAAATAGAGAACTGATAGTGCAGCTGGGCAACACAAACCATCTGTTTCTCACCTGAAACTCTCTTACCTTAACTCCTGTTTGTCGCACCATGAAAGCTTTGGAGTTATTTTGGGTACCACCCTTATGTTTCTAGAATACCAAGCTCAGCTTTGCAGGGTCAGATAGTGAAACAACAAAATAGCTGTGCTTAGGCAAGTGGTGCCAGAGTACTCTGTATGTTCCATGTAGAGCTTATATAATGGTAAACATTCAGAGAGACTAAAGAAAGATATTTTTGCTCTAACGCAGTCATATTGTTAGNTTCTGGTGTATCTGCTAGAACTCTGCCTTCTCCATGCTGTGCAAGATAAACTTGGTCTTGCCATGGGCTGTGAGGCATTAGATGGATGGTATTCTATACTATTGTCATTATTCTGTCAGGTGTGCTTATTTTCGCCTTCCTTCTGTGGTGGAACATTTAATATTTTTGAAATTAGGGTATTCAAAGTGCCCTGACAGAAACAGAGTAGTTGGTCCTATGACAGAAAAAAAATAAAATAAATCTGTGCATTCCTGGTTATTACATATTAGTATATTTAGTTCAGCAATACATTAAATACCTGCAGTTGCTATTTTCAGCAATAAAATAGCATTTTTATTTATCCAGCACGTACCACTTGGATGTGGGTATAAAATGTAGCAGTTGTGTTTTGCTGCAGTGGCAGTGCTGTGATCAGTTCTGTTTCATCTCAACGAGTTCCATATCCTATAGGCAAGACTGCCCAGCCAAGGGAGTGTTTAGCCTGCCAAACCTTTGTGATTTTCCTCCTAGGAAAGGGTTGAGTCATCATGCTGGAAGAAGTGAGTCTTGACAAAATCTGTGAGCAAAGCAGCAGCTAGAGCCTAAGCCGGTTATGTCTACATTAAGGAATCCTGTGTGTTTTTTAGTGTTATCCCTTTGACCGTTGGCTAAGTGGTTTATTTAACCAGCAGGAACGAGTTGCCTAGGCTGTGCTGCAAAATGCTGGGCTGGTTTTGTCACTGGTAAGTAGATTAGAGGATAATCATGTCACCCCACTGCTTGGAGAATGAAGTAGTGCCTAACTCCGGGAGAAGTCTGGCCAAGACAGAGGACGGGCTGGTCTAGTCTGTGTCAATAACCTTTTGTTACAGAAACCTCTGTAGAAACTCCTGAGACTTCAGGAGACTCTCAAGGCTTGATTGCACTTCAAGCAAAGGGAAAATTGTACCCCCCTTGCAAGAGAAGGGTTGAAGTGTGAGAATTCTAATTTAGTCACTGCCACCATGTAGCAAGGCAAATCTGAGTGTGCCAGATACATGGAATGCGAATTACACCCACAGACTGATCCCTTTGTGGGTGCCCTTCTTGCTTCAGAAATTACTGTCCACCTGCAACAATTCCCTTCCCCACCCCCTCTCCATTGCTTATCTGAAAAACTTACTCTGAAAGCTGTACCTGAATGTTCCTCCCTGAAAGTCAGTGCCCTAAGCTTGCCCTAGAGATAGTGGCAATTCATTGTGTACCAGTAGAACCTGTTCTAATATTTGATTGTGGTCATTACTGAGAATTTCAGTTGCACTTGCACATTGGGCTTTGAACTTCATCTTCAGCCTGTGGATTGCTGCATCCTTAGCAACAAGGCTGAGAAGTCCCAGACGGTCTCCTGCTATTCATTAATCTCTTCAGTTCTTGGATGAACTGCAGAAAATGGGCACTTGAAGCTTTATGTTGTATACATTGGATCCAGAAGCTGGAAACATTTTCTTCTGCGACTTCGTTGTTCCTGTTTCTCATGACCCGGCACCAGCTGTTAGCATGGTGCTCCACATACTCCCAAAAATGATGGTCAGGTTGTTTCTCAACCTCTTGATGTTTGTGTCCACAAACTCTGCCTGCCATTTTTACCATGGCATTATGGCATGCCAAGTGCTTGTGCCGAGTCAGTTATCCGTAGTGATTTCAAATTCCATCTGCTGCTTTCTGAGGCAGCCTCTGCCATCTCCTATCAACAACATCTGTGCATCATGGAAACATGGTTTCCAGATGTGGTATTTTGCACTTGGGGGTATGAGAAACACATTTTGTCTGAATTGTGTGGGCAAAAGCTCACAAAGTGGATGGACATAGTAACTAAACTCATCTTCATTGTTTACTACCATGCTGTCTTCAGTGTTGCATAGTTCTCACGGTTTTGCATTGCTCTTGTGTACTGAAGAGTGCATGACGTGGTTGTGGGCGCTTTGAAACCTGCAGGTGGTTTAAAACCAGTGTCAGCACGAAGTCCACAGAGGTACTGGACGCAGGTTATTTTGGGAGTTTTTATTTGTTCTGCAAATACAGAGTAGAGACAGCAAAGAAACCTTATATTCTGTCAGTGCTTAACAGCAACTCCTCAGTCCTTTCCTCTGCACTGCCACATCTGAAACTCTGCAGTTACAAGTGTCCTTGGGGTTTACTATCTAATTACTGATTTTACTTACTGTTAATAAGGAATGAGCAGTCAAAGGGTCTTTGGTTTGGCACAGCTGAAGTGAAGAGCTCCACGTTTTTGCTCTTGCCATCACATTTGTAACTCATCAGTCATCTGCCTGTCTCGCTGCTCATGTGGGGCTCCCCAAATGTTGCACAGCTCTGACTAATTGCCAGGACTGATGTAAATCTCTAGACCCCCCCCATGAGTTCCCTTCCACTTTGTCCTCCTGAAGCTTTTTTTAAGGCTGGTACAAAGTAAGTTATTTTGGGGATGAGAGCCTGCCATAGGCACAGTCCGAATCCCCTGTGACACTGGTGGGAGTTTGTCCAGTGCTGTGAGGGATTTGCTAACAGCCTGGCAGACCTGACTGACATGGGCTCCAGTGTTACAGCTGTCCTGCTGCCCAGCTGTACTGGACTGTGTTTCCCCAGCCCTGTCTGGTCAGTGGGAGCAACATGTGCAGATGGAGCTCAGCCTCTGGCATCAAATTCATGGAGTTACTCCAGAGAAATGCTGTTCAAAGGAAAAAATACCCCCAGCATCTGTTTTGGAGCATAGGAAAATTTGAATGTGGAGTAATATTCCAGCTAAAGATGTGCATGCCTCAAATTGGTGGTTAGCCTCCCTCCTTGCAGCACTTCTCTGGTAGAAGGAGGATTCCTATTTAATACCATTTCCCAGACCATGGGCCCTGAAGAGAGGCAAAAGCACATTTTGGTAACAGAGGGACCTGCTGGCAGGGCCAGGAGTTGATATTTTGGAAGCCTTGCCTGTTGATGGGATGGGAAGGGAAAGGGAAGCTGGATGGTATTGGGACATTTCATAAATCAAATAGAAGGATTCAGGTTTTTTTTTAAAAAAACCCACACAGATGAACCAGGAAACTGACAGAGAGGTGTTCCATGTTCTTACAAGCAGGTCTGACTTCAAAGTGCAGCAGCATGCCAGCAGAACTTGCGATGGGGCTGCGTTATGCCCATGCTTAGGATGCTCTACAAGTATAATTTGTAACTTTTTGCAACGCTCAGTTGCAATATAAACCCTGGTAAATGTGCTCTTCTGTTCTTGTGTGTTACACGCGGTTCTCCTCAGCACTTACGGTGTGAACTGTGGCCTTCAGAATGCTCAGCCAGATTTTTATTTACTAGTTAGAAATAACAGATTTCTGTATGGGTATAATTGAAACTACAGATATGAGTTTCAGTTGACCAGGACTTGAATTTTTGTTTTAATTAAAGTACCAGGTGAGAACATTAAGTTTAAAGAAAAAAAGGAAATTTCTTTCATGAATAAGAGTTCATTTACTAGCAATGTGATACTTGACAGAAGTGCCTTGCTGTAAACCTGCTTGTGAAGTTATGACTTTTAATTCCAAAACAGCAGCTTTTACTTCGAAGGTGCTTGCTGCCTGATTGCTGGGGTTTTTTTGCTTACTGCTAATAGAGAATAGATGAATAGTGAAAGGGTCTGCAGTTCACCTCAGGGATCATTTGACTGATTTGCAGTATTATAATACC
Organism: Tichodroma muraria; assembly: GCA_013390105.1. NCBI lineage: Eukaryota > Metazoa > Chordata > Aves > Passeriformes > Sittidae > Tichodroma > Tichodroma muraria. Next base: position 20,967 of record WAAG01091350.1, read on the forward strand.
AGATCATCATCAGAGAGTTTATGTCCACTACTGCCAAAAGGTGCAGATCCCAGACCTTATGGAAAGTTACAATGCACTATAGTGGTCTAGATTTGAAGAAGAGGAAAAGTGCAGAAAAAATAATTTAAACCTGCTGGTTAAGTTTGGGGTTTTTTGTTTGTTTGTTTTGTTTTGTTTTGTTTTTTAATAGATCACAAGCCTTGTTTAATTTGTGAGAGGGACCATCTGAGAGGAGGAGGTTCATTTCTATGCATATTGCATTGTAATACATCACAAAGAGGCTGCAGTGTAATAGCACTGGCTCGTGACACTACTTGAAACAGCCTGACAGCCTAAGTGGCTGAATTTTACATCCATTAAAATGACACCACGTTTAAAAATTGTATCAGAGGACTGAGAAACTGCAGAAAAGTGTTTAAGGTTCGTGTGGCCAGAGCTGTCTGAAAGGTGGTGGTGCCCCCACTGCCTCCTAAGGAGAGAATTTCTGTGCATGGGGCATTTTAGAGAGGGCCTGGGGTGCTACTGAGCACTGAGCAGCAGCACAGGGCCCTTCAGTCCCCTGCATAATGAATGATGTGAAGTAAGTGTCAATTAAACCTTACCTCTAAATGATGTGAATTAAGTGGCAAGTTAAACCTTGCCCCCGAATTTAATCAGACTCCATAGAAATCTATCATACTTTTTAAATTTTTCCAGTGGTTTAATTTCCTTTTTATTTCCGTAGCAATGGATTCTTGAGAATCCAGACATGCCAGAGTGCTGGCAGTTTACCTAGACTTTAACCAAATCTTTATTCCCACAGTATTGAGTGAGCAGAGAACACAAGCACTGAGTAAACAAGGTGTAACTGCTCTATAAATGTTGTAAACAAATATTTAAAGAGTGTTTTTTAATGTATAGAGGACCCTTATTACTTGTTTTAATTTTTGTTATACACTTATTATAACTTTAAAGAGATAAAATCTTACTTTCATTAAATAGTTGCCATTTTCATTTTTCTTCAGGTGGGTGCTGGTTGTAGCCTGGGTCCCAGATATCACCTGGAGATTCTTGTCACAGGTGATAAGAACAGGAAAATGTAGGTATGACTGTTATTCAGGCTAATGTTTTACTTCCTATGCTCCAAAGTGAAGATAATTTTAAAAAAAAGTAAAAAAATCTTGTGAAATATTACACAGACTCACAACAATATTTTTCTTTCACAAAAGAGTATTTATATAAATTCTTTTCTTTAAAAAGATGCATTGAAGCAAGCCTAGGGGTTTATTTTGGCTGAGGGTTCCTGACATACAGCCACCTAAAATAAGCTGCTGATGGCATTTCACAGAGTGTTGTGTCCTGTGCCAGGCTTTACTGTGGGTCGAGGCAGCCCCTGGTGTCAGTGCCTGGCTGCAAAACCTGTCTGGGGCTTTTCTGCTCGTTGGCACTTTGGCTTCGGGTTACCTGGGACCCGAACTCAGCCTCTGGTTAAACTTCACAGCGTTGCTTCTTATCCCGAACTGCTAGAAATATGACAAAAATACCAGGAGTTTTCTTTCAAGCCCCGTGGAGACGTGTCACGCTCTCTTGTGGCTCTGCGGTGACAGCGTGGGTCCGTTCTCGCAGGCTGCTCAAGTCGTCTCTGCTCTGTGTCAGGCTGGGCGTCAGCGATTCTGGCAGCCGAAGGTCTGCAGGGGTCAGGCTGGAGACATCTGCAGGGGTGAGGAGCCTTTGCATCTCCTGTCTTCCCACTCTCACGTGAAGCTGAGTGACCCACTTGTCCTAGCTTCTGTTTTTTCCGTGCCTGAATGTGGCAGGAAGTGCTGCTGCCATGGCAGGAGCAGAGGTCCAGGGAAAAAGTCTGACTCAGAGGCCAGAGCTCTGTCACAGAACAATTCATATCTTTAAAGCACATTCAATCAATGGTCTGAACCATTTTTCTCCAGTTATCTTTGGTTGGGTAAAGTTACTGTCAGCCCCACGAACTTCAAGGACTTCTTCATTTCCAAATGGAAATGACTCCAAACCTTTTAGGAGCCAGGATTAGGAAAAAGGTCAGTACTGAGTCTGTGCTGGTGGCCACACACCTGAGACTGGTTCAGCCAGGAGGCATTCAGGGGTCTGGAAGCTGGTTTTGGAGTATCCAAATGAGAACCTTTAGGGTATGAAACAGAGTATTCCTGCCAGTGGTTTGGTATATCGTGATGTGTCTCTAAAAGCCTAATACCTCAAGAGGAGGAAATTCTGAGGAAGATGGATAAGGAAAAAAACTTTGTGGAGAAAAAACACATTTTCAAATGGTAAAAGTTCTTTAGGAGGACTATATTAGATAGACAAAAAGCTGTGTATGCAAGACAGATGATAGCTTCAGCTAAAACCACCATGATGAGCTCAGTGAGATTGGAAGATGATGATAGCCCTGAGCTGGTAGGGGGTGGAAAAAGACGTGCATCAAACTCATTTTGCAATGTTAAATTCCAGTTCAGATTTTTAGGGTTGTTTTGTTTTGTTTTTTCCCTTCTTGTTGGTTGGCTAGGTCTTTCCCCCCGTCAGCCAGCTCCGCCCGAGCAGCGGGCACGTCCCCGTATCCCGGGGGTGCCCCGCGGAGCGCTCAGCACCGCGGACAGCGCCCGGCCCCGCCCGGCCCCCGGCTCCCGGCGGGGACCGCCCGTCACCCCGGGACACCGGCCGGGACCCCCGGAGGGCCCCGCGGAGGCGGCCGCGGTCACACGGGCGGGTCCGGGACGTGTGTGTGTGTGTGTGTGTGTGTGTGTGTGTGTGTGTGTGTGTAGGACGTTTGGGCGTTGCACACATCCTTCAATTAAGAGGGCTAATTAACTCTTTTAAGAGCTCCCTCATTTGATGGAGAAATTTCCAAAAAATGAGGCAGAGATGCTGCGGGCGTGGTTAACCAGCAAGGAGATGGGGAGGGATGTTCCATGTGATCCTGGTCTGAAAGGAAGGCTCTAGAGGGAGAGCTTGTTTTCCAGGAGCGATTCCCACCAGCCTTTCTGAAGACAGCCTCTTTCTTCAGCTCCAGATGAAGCCTAATGTCCAAACTTCTCAGGGCTTTTCTTTTACCTGTCACCTGTCCAAATACTGTGCATCCAACTACTCAGTGATCCTTGTGGCTTCCTAACAGCTCGGGACATTCCGTGATGCTCACAGCTATGGCACATGCGTAGCATTTCTATAGCCACAAATGGTTAATGCCATTTTATGTAATCCTTTCACTCTGAGAGTCTCATAAGGACCAATTTTAATTTGCCTTTCAGAACGAGAGGAGAAAGTATTTTAACCCCCGTTTAATTTCACAGAGTCCTGAAAAGAGGAGGAAAGAGGAGAAAATGGAAATTGTCATACAGGTAAGTCCATTTTGTTTGGATCTTGTTGTTCTGTGTGCATTCAGGCTCTTCTCTACACTTCCCATGAAGCAGTTTCTCTTGCAGCCTGGGCTCACAAGGGTTTCTTTGCTTCTTCCTCGAAAAGCACAGACAAGCAGTCTCCAGGCAAATCCTCTTTAGTAGACAGCTGCACAGAAGAGATCGCTCAGGTCTAGGACTATAATAGAAAAAACGCGAGAAGAGCTTTCCCACCTCAGATCCCACCTTACACTCAGAGGACGCTGATCAAAACACATGAGGGATTTGTTTCCAGCCAGCTGAGAACCCTCAAAAGGCAGTGCTTACCTGGGTGTTGGTTTTGAACTGTAGATTCCCCTTCTTCTGTCTTACAGTGTGAGCTCCCTACCTTGTTTCAGACTGTTTGCTCTGGGGCCTTGAGACCACATTGCGAATCTTGCCAACACTTTTTGGGCAGTATTTTAACTTGTAGCTTCTAATCCCCTTGACATGTGCTAGAAAAGAAATGGGTAGGCCGTGCTATGTGGGTTCCTCTGTAGATTTTTGCATGGAAGAGTGTGATTCCAGTGTGTGAAAGAAAATACCAGGAGGAGAGTGTATAACTAAGGATAAGGAGGTCCCTGAGCAGGGAAATGCCAGTGGAAGAAAGGAGCTGGAATGCACAGATGACTTTTTCTGGTCTGCCTGTGAAAGCTCTGATTGGGGTATGTTCCCTGCTGTGCTGGTGCCCCCAGCCACAGAGGACTCAGCTGCCTCCTTCCAGTGCACCCCCTCTGGCTGGGGAGGAGAGGGGTGAAGAGTTTTGGGGGTTGGCTTGAAAGCCTGAGTTGTTTTGAGTGGGCTTTGACTCCCAGGAGAATGAAAGGCCCCTTCAACAGTAGAAAAAGAGGTGGAGAGGAAAAGCTGCCATGGGATGGGATTGAAGGGAAGAGGGGTCATGCTGTGGAACAGTGTGACCCAGGGTGGCAGCTCTCCTAGAGTGGAAGAATCATTATCATCACCCTCGGGAATAAAAAGTTGCTGCTGATGGTGGACAGCTGGGAGATCAGGACCCCACCCACCCAGGATGGCCTGGGGCTTAGCAACTATCCTTTATTCTCCCTCCTCTCCCACAGACCCCAACCCTCACAGCCTCTGCTTGCTCCCCTCTCCACTTGCCCCCTGCTAGCCTTCCTTTCCCGACCCTCTGCCAGGGCTGCTCTGCAGCTGCACTGGTTTCATCCCCATCCTCTCCCTCTCTAAAGGGACCCCCACGTCTGTGGCAGCTGTCCTGGCTTTTCCAGAGGGTCTCTGCAGGACCAGGGCCAGTACCCACCATCTCTTGCCATGGGGAGTCAAATTGCAGCCCTACTCCCAGCCTGGGCTTTCAGCAGCAGCTCCTCTCTGGTTTCCCACGTGCACTGGGATGCTGGTGGTGCAGAAGGCCTGGGGACAGCATTTCCATCCTCCCCAGGAGCCCGTGTCCCTGGGGAGGGGGGGAAGCCCAGCCAGCTGTGAGCACTGCTTGGCAGCCGGGGGGTGGCACATTGTGTACACAAGAGTGTGTGAACTCAGTCAAACTTCACAAACAAGGATAAGAACAGAGCTAGGACGTAATCAGTGCTCAAATACAGCAACTCAAGGTCTCCTGAGAGCCACACAGCGAGGCAGAACAGGTGTCACAGCCCCTGTGTCTTTCGCTTCCCCTTACCTTGGCTTCTCAGCAGTGAAGCTGGTGCTGGCCACAGGGCCAAATTTAGACTTCAGACAGAAAAACAGCCTGTCACAGGCAGCCTTGTTGCTATGCAGGGCAGGAGTCTTACCGTGCCCTGCATGGCAGCATGTCCAGTGCCATGCAAGTCCCTCGCCTCTGGCAGAGCCCCCACCTCCTCCCCATCTCCATTGCTGCCTCTGCTGCTACAGAAACAGCCAAGCAAGATCCCAGCTGGCAGTTCGGAGCAGCCTTGTAGCTGGCTCAAGAACCAAGAGCTGAGGGGCTGTACCCCTCTTCTTGGCCTCTCTGACAGGTCTGGCCACAGCTTTCACATGGTGGAAAGATTGGGTTGGTGAGGCATGACATGGGCCAGGGTGGTTCCAGTCTCTCAGTCCCTGGAAGATGTTATGGGGAAGGTTGCCACTGCCCTGCAGTGTGTGTTTCTTCACCTCCCCCTGAGGAGAATACTTCCACTATGGCAAAGTGAAGCAGAGAAATACACCCCCTCCCAGCTTTCTGAGCTAACATGGGGCTAACAGGGGGTTATGCTTGTGTTTCCTACTGACAAACTAGCCTCTCTGAGCCCCAGGGAGCTGCTGGAAGAGATGGGCTTATGCTCCTGGGCTGTCCCAGACATGTCTCTGCATGAGGAGAGCCACCTATATCTCTCTGTAGGCTTGGGCATGGTTTGGGATGAGTTACATGGGCTGAGAAAATGGAAAGGGAAAACTTCAAAGTCAAGGCCAGGCTTAGAGCTCTCCTAGGGCTGGGTCTAGGCAAAAGCTGGCTTGTGCTCAAGTAGGGACCACCAGAACAGCAGCAGCCCCAGGAGAGGGCCCTTTCTGTTGAAGACATTGCACGTGTTTGGTTTCCCTCTGTCACAAAAGCAGCGTGGATGACAGGTTCCGTGGCCGTTGTGGCCATCCTGTTGCCTTGGAGGAGAGGTCAGGTTTCCTGGGGACTTAGAGCCACAAGAGAATATTTTCCTGTTCAGAAACAGGAGCCTGCTGCTTACGGTAAAGCCAGGACACTTGGGGGCTGTCAGCATCCTGTGAAGCACATCCCTCTCCTGACCTGCTCCGTCATCTGGGCTGGCTGCACCCCAGGGGGAGGTGTAGCAGGGCTTGTGGCTAGAGACAGCTGCTCTCTCGGTAGCCTTTTCTGGCTCAAAACAGCAGCTTTGTGAGAGGGCAAAGCAGCTAAAATGGGATGAGGTTGGAGGGCTGGCCAGGTGCAGCATGAAAGCTTTCATAGTGTCCCAGGTGCTGATAGTGATAATAAAAGGAGAGAGAAACCTCCTGCATCCCCCTGCCCGTGTACTTGGACTTCCAGCCAAGTGCCTAAAGCAGGTTTTTCCTGGGTATATGACTGAGTGGGCCCTGTGGATATTCCCCTTCCTGCAAGATGCTCTGGTCCCCATCTTCCTCCTCCCCTCATGCCAGTGGACAGCATGGCAACAGAAGCTTCCTCTCTGCACCTGAGTAAAGGAATTTGTCCCACTGCTTTTCTGCACTCCTGCACCCCACAGAACCACTTCTGCCCTGCTTTTGTGCTGTGACCTGAACACCAGTAGGTAGGTGGAGGCCATGGCCAGCATGGGGCTCATAGCAGAGGACTCTGCTGGACATCCATCCATCCATCCATCCATCCTGGTGACCTGCATGGTGACCAGGGTTTGACACAGGCAAATTGATCCACACCCAGGCAGCCTGCCTGAGTTGGGGGAGGATCTCTAAGCAGAGGTGTTGCATGATGCCTTCAACCCCCCCAGCTCTTGGGAAGGCTGGGGGGTGACTTGCAAGTGAAATGCCACACACCGACAAAATCTTTTAAGTGCTGATGTTTCCCTGGCCCATCCCAATGATGGACCAGGACCCCAGCACCAGCCACTGGAGTGGTGACCTGCAATGAGGTCTGTGGCTTGTGCAGCACCTGCTCCATGCACAGCCCTTTAGTGCTGCTTCCCAGCCCTGAGTCCAGTCCTATGAGTGCCCAGTGCCACCCACAGCATGGGCTGCTTGTGCTCGTCCCCATCCCATCCTGGGGAGCCTGGGGCTGCTGGGTGTCAGGGTGAGGATGTGTGGTGTGAAAGAAGGGATTACAAGCAACCTTGCCCCTGATAAGTCACAGTTGTACTAATTACCAAAGAAGAGGAACAGCCTTGCTTTTGATGGGTTGCAGCTGTGACTAATAAAGACAGGTGTGATAAAAGGGGTGGGTTGGCTGGTCAAAAGAGCCTCAGAGCCTTCTGATGAAGAGGACCGTGAGGAAGAGGACCTGGAGGAAGAGAGCCTTGAGAAGGTAGAGGAGCCTTCTGATGAAGAAAAGCCTTCTTGGAGTCAGATGGAGTCTTGTTCTTTGTGTGCGTGACTGTCCTGACTGTGATGAGGATGTTCCCGTCCTCCCTGGAGGAGCAATGTGAAGGTGAACCTGGTTACCAGCTTAGGAAGGTTCTGAGCCATTCACAGTCCGTCTCAGTAACCAATCTGAAAAATCAGTGTGTGATCCCCAGAGGTGCTTGCTCCTTTGGGGTTGTGGGATAGCCCAGTGTGTGATCCTACCAAAAGGTCTCTGTGATGCCAGGAGGGTTTGTGCTCCTGTGTCTGAGTGACAGAGCACAGGGAATGGAGTGAGTAACTTGTTCCCTGGCCAACACCTGTGCTTTGCAATAGGAAAGGACTCTTTCAAGGCAGGTCAGAGCTTTTCATGGAGTTTGGCAGCTGTGGATGGCAGACGCGGTGCATCTGATGGAATTCACGGTGCTGGCTGAGCCTCTTGACTGCTTTATCACATCTTGAGTGCCAGTACCCCCGTGTTCCTGGCTGGACCAGCACGTGAGACCCCGGGAGCTGCCTCTCAGCTTTGCAGGGGAGCCAGCGCTGGTGTGAGGAGCTGCTGTAACCCCTCTGCTCAGTCGCTCTCTGAGAGCTCTGCAGTACAAAATGCCTGAGAGCAAGCGATCCCTGCAAGGCAGCAGCTCGCTGGAGACACGGCAGAGGGGTCAGACTAAACATCAGCTCTGCGCCAGGTTGTTGACATTTTGCCCTGGAGGAAAGAATCCTGAAAAGGCCTTGAAGAAGCAGTGAGGTGAGGCTCTGTGCCAGGACGGGACCCTTGCCCCAGCCACAGCCCTTCTGGAGAGGCCCTGGGTGGGAGCTTCCCACTGCTTGCAGTGCTCGCTGCCCTGATGGGCATCCCCAGGCTTGCGTGGCATTTATCCCAGAAAGGGGAAAAAAATCCCTAAGGTTGTGCTGCAGCTCCAGAGCTACATCGTGTTTCGGGGTGCTGAAGAAGCTGTGTCCCAAGGAGGCAGAGATGGCACGAACCCCTCTCCTGGGTGCTGGCATCCCAGGCTGTGCCTGCACTTCTCGGGATGGGCTCCTGGCTCTGCCAGTGTGTCGGGCATCGCTCCCGTGGCAGAGCCTGCTGGGGGGGTTGCTGGGGCACGTGCTGCTGCCCCAGACATTTCGGACCATCGGTTAATGTGGGCCAAAAATAATAAAGAACGGGGTTTACGGGGTTGCTCTTTGCTGTTCCCAGGCAGGAAGGGTTAGTCCAGTTGTTAAAGCATGGGAGACTCTGTGGTGTCGAAGGGAAGCTGCATGTGGTGCTTTCGTGGAAGTGTCCCTCCAGCCACACTCACTGCCAGCCTCAACCCAAATCAACCTCATCTTTAGGCTCACTAATCTCAGTCACTTTATGATTCACTGGAAAGTGAATCATAAAGTCATTCATAAACCTGAACAAATATTCTTGTCCACTTCTACCCCTTTGCCTGATTTCCATGGCAGAACTTCTCCCCTTTTGCCACAGCAGGCAGGACTCTCTGGTCTTTGCTCCTTCTTAAACAGCACAGGAACCAACAAGTCCATATGGCCTGCCACTAGCAAGGAGGGTTCTAATATCTCTTAATAATCTTTAAGCTAAATACCACAAGGCAGAATGGATAGGAAAAAAAAAAAAAAAATACCTACAAGCCTATATCCATACACTGTGTCTCCAGATTACCTTAGAAAAGACCTTGTTAAAAAACGTCCAAAAGTCCAAATCAGGGTGGAATTGTTTTTTTTAGTCACTTTTTGGCTGTCTCAGCTGACCATTCTGTTGAGTTTGTGAGATGATGGCATTTGCTCTGCAGCAGGCATTCCAGGTTTCAGTCAGTGGGTTTATGAATTTTCAAAATGTGTCCCTGCTTATCCTTTATTTTTTGCCTTTGGAGATTTGCCAGGTAGAGGTTTAAGCCCTATGGTTCTACAGTTCTGTAAGTTGGTGGGCAAGCTTTTGGAAGTCTCGGCACAAAGTGTTGGCATAAATTAGCCCATTTCATTCTGTCTCCAACTTGAAAACTTCTTTTCTCTTGGAAAAGTGGCATTAAACCAGAAAAGAGAGTTGAAGTTCTAGCCCATCATGAAAGAGGAAGGAGGGTGGACAGTTGCTGTGTTTGGGGGATGGTTTTGGTTGTTTGTTTCCTTAGAAGCAGATACAAATACCTGCAACTTGGGCAGACTTGGGGTTCTTTTTTATTTAAATTTTATTTTATTTAGGAAATTGGATCTTGATTGTTCTCTTTTTCCTGGAAGACTTTTGACACAATTCAAGCAAGGGGAAAAAGCAAGAACAACCAAGAGGCTCGAAAATATTTTAGTCAAACAAACAATTCAAAACATCTATGTTTTATGTTGTTTTTTTAGTAGCTGTTTGTCTCCAGATGTCTGGCAAGTGGTCACAAGAAGCACTTCATGTGAAAATTCAGAGTGGTCACTGCTTCAGCAAGCAATGGACAAGACTTCCATTTCTGTTTATTTTTATCTGACCATCTTTCTGTGGGAAACAGGAGTGAGACAGGAGATTTTAAGGTAAGCAGATTATGCATGGAGAACTCAATTCAGGATTAAACAACAAATATATATTTAAAAATCTCTATCAAAAAAAACCTAGCCAAGCAACAAACCCAATCCCCTTTTTGTCTACCATGGGGGTTTTATATACCAGAAAGCAAAAGCTCTACAACACCTAAAACTCACCAGAGCCACAAATTTCCTGTGACCCTTTGGAAATCACAAGAGACTGTCACCCCTTGACTTTGTGCGTGCTACCTATGTTGCAAAGGGCTGGCTTGCTCCACAGGAAGAGCCCTTTCTCTACCTGGGGAGGACACTTCAGCTTAGCTGACATGGATTGTCTCTTGGGAAGGATTGAAACTTTCTTTGGAAAACCTTGTGCCTGTTGGATCACTGGCTTTGCTCAGCTGAGGAGCTTTTGCAAAGTATGAATGGTTAGCTAAACCATTTAGCAACCATCTTAGTTGCTAAAACTTTGTTGGAAAAAGGAAGACAGCTGCATTGCTGCTCTTGGTCTTGGAAAAAAGAGGCAATTGCATGCAGTTGCATTCGTGTGCAGCTGGGCTCAGGGCTGCCCCTGTAATTTTATTTATAAATTTGTTTTCCATAATAAAAAGGTAATTACTCCTTATGTGGCTTGGAAAGTAGTAAGAGTAGAATGGATGGAAGTTAAATGGATGTGACCTTTTAAACAATTGTCTGCCAGCAGGAAAGCAAATGCTAAAGGAAAAAATAATAAGGTTTAAAAAAATGAAATATTTAAAATTAAAAGAAAAAAAAGGAAATCCCCATTAGTAACACAATTTTGTCCATCAAATAATATCCTCAAAGTTTATTCTTTTGCTGAAGACAAACCCTGTTCTTTCTGTCTCTTTTTCTGGGCAGCTACAAGATGCCCAGGACCTGTGATGTGTCTGGCCACGCTGTGTATTTGTCCTGGGGCAATTGGCCTGCATGAGCCAGAACTGAGCCCAGGTTAAAAAAGCAACAGCTTTTTGGCCTTGAGAAACAGAGTACCTCATTCCCCTGACCCCCTCCTGCATCCTGCCGAAGGGACTGAGAGACTTCTGCGGGCCGTGCAGGCTCCCTGTTGCATTGCCTGGTCCTTGGGAGAGCAGCTCCAACACTGCCCCCATCCTCCCTGCCAGTCCTCCCCATGTGAGGTTACTCGACTGTGCATATGAAAATAACTCGTATGTCCCAGTTTATTATTTCTCCTGAGCAGATGAGAGGGTTGGAGGCCGATCAGAGCAGAGGAGTCTCCTGGTGAGTTCATTCTTCAAAAGCTCGTGACGGCTGCTTCTCGTTAGGGCTTGCTATAGTGCCAGGAGAAAAGAATAATTCTCTCTGGATTCGTGTGTACATCCCTTTATTGCTGTCCTGGAGTGGCTGCAGCTGCTCTGCTCTTGGGATTTTTCAGACACAGCAAACTCTGTGCTGTTTAGACTGCACGGGATGCTGGCAGCTGGAGACGGAGGGCTCGGAGCAGCGCGAGCTCCCAGCTGTGCAGAGCGGCCACGGGCACGACACCGACCTCCCCAGCAGTGCCTGGGTGCAGGCACATGCTCCAGTCACGGATGCTGTGATGCATCAAAGAGCAATTGGAGCATTCAGGGGGCTCCTAAACAGCTTTGTTCTTCCTCACCCCCAAAACCCCAGCTGAAGGCCCCTCAAGATGTGTCTGGAGTCACCATGTTTGATTCAACATCGATGGTTTAAAACTACAGTGAGCTCTGCTGTGGGGTGGGGGGACAAAGGAACTGCTTGCTGCCCCTGTCATCCTTGATGGTTCCTTCAGGGTTGTGGTGAATTCCCCCAGGCTGGCTGAGGAGCATTGCAAGGCCGGCCTAAAGAAGCAGCACTGCATCAGAAAACCTTGCTGCTAGCTGCAGTGTTTTCCATGGGTGTAAGGACTATTTCTAGTTGTAGGACTTGATGCCACTCTGAATCAATAAAATAACTTGAAACCATCAGCAAACAGTAAGAGGCCTTTCCAAACCAGGTGCTGAAAACGTGTTGCATTTTGAGCCCCTTGGACACGGGCCGCTGGAAGATGGGGCAGGAGGGAGCAATGGCTTTTGCAGGGGGGCAGCCCCAACATCTATTGTTAGTAACTCACTTTGAAAGTTCATTGCTGATTGTGAATTATTTCTGTGCTGTGGCTTCTGTAATGACTGTAATCAGTTTTGCTGGCTAATGGTAGCAGTGATGATCACAATGCACAAGAGTGAGACATTTAAATGTGATGCAGCAGAAGAGAATTTGCTTGACTGCACCAGTGGCTCTGCAAATGACTAGAAGGGGATCTTTATTTATGGCCACTCCATCTGCAAAATCTCCACCTGCTCCACCATTTTCTTTGGGTCTCAGTATGCTCTGATGGGCAGAGCACCCATCCCACAGCCCTTGGCTCTGCTGTCCTCAGCTGGCACACCAGCAGGTCCCACTGATGGCTGCAGAACATTTCTGCATTTTCTTCCTCATGGTTGTCAGTTCTTGGGGTTTAAAATTTTATTATTACTATTTTCTAAATTCTTGAATCAGCCCCTCAAAAATGTTTTGGTGTACGGCTGTAACAGAGTCTAGTTCAAAGAGATGCTCAAGTGCAAACAAAGGCACCACAACAGGATGTGGAGCATTTCCCTTCGACATAACTACTTCACTGGGATCTGCCAAAAGAAGCTATCCTACCATTAACATAAAATATGTTTGCATTTTTCAGATGCTCTTGTCTGGTCGCATAACGAGCAGCCCTTCTGCTTAGTGCTCACTCTTATATGGCTCTGCCTTAGAGCAATTCTTGCTCAATGTTTTCAGACCATGATGTTGGCCATTAGCTGGCCTCTGCTCAGTAGCCTCTTACCAAGTTCAAATTTCCTACTGACAGTGTGTGCAATGTGTTTTCATTGAAAACCTGCATGTGTTTTCATAACAAATCAGGGAGGCTCACGTTACTGAAATGTACTGGTCAGCACCTTCGGGAGAACCCTCTGAAGTCCTCTGGGACCAAAAGAGGGGGGATTGCTCCTAGCCTGCAATGCAGAACACTGCCAGGGAGAGTTTCAGCTATGCCCAGCAGTTTTCTCAGATTTCCCCTTGCTGGCGCACTCCAAGGGTTGGATGGGCTGGGTTGATGAGGCTTCACCTACTGACAGTGGCAGGTTCAAGTGGCCTCAGGATCTGCACTTTCTTTCTCCACTCTTCTGTGCTCAGGTGAGCGCTTGCCAGGCTGGGTCATTGACTCTCTTTTGGGATCTCCCGTTACTAGTTCACCTCTGGGGCCTTGCAGCTTGCTGAGGAGGTGGCCCAAAAACTCTTAGGAACTGCTAAATCCACATAGGATGTGTACTTCTCCGAGGGCAGTTGTGTTATGCTTCACTCGTTACTGCTGCTGGCTGCTACTGAAGAGAACGGGTTCCAAGTGCTGCGGATTCACCTGCCCCAAACTGCACACTTTGCATCCCGTGGAGAGAATGCCAATGGATCAGTGAGCCAGAGAATCAGCAGAGATAATGAACCCCAGCCAGGCCTTTCCCTTACTACTACCATTAATTCAGCCAAGGGGTCGTTTTCCACCGTCCCTGTTCTTGTGGAGATGTTCATTAGTGTTAGTCTTCAACATGCAAAGCCACCTTTGAAATGTCCTTTCTGGGCAGACAGGGTAACATCTTTCTTGCAAATAAGTAAAGCCATTCAGATGATGTAAAAATGGCTTTTCCAGCCAAACCATTAGCAATGCCTAAGTGTGTCCAAGTTGCGATGGCAGCCAGATGCTGCTATTAAACCTTTAAACCACAGGAGCTCCTTGCTGCACAAAAGTTCTGGTGAGAATGAGAATCAGGGTTTGCAACCATCTCTTTCACTGAAACAAGCACGGTAGACTGATGGAAGACACTGGGCCTGTTCTGTGGGATGAGCACCTACCCCCAGGGCAGGACACTCACATACCAATATTTCTGTCTGCTCCTGTGCAGCACTGCTTTATGGTAGACGTCAGTTTGTTAACGAGTGTCATGCTAGAAAGTAAACCTACAAACAAGGCTCAATTGTGAATGCTCCTGTTGATAGAAGTAGATCTACAGGCACCTTTGAGACTTGATCTCTAGCCCTTTCTTCAAGCAGAAGGTCAGATTACAGCCCAATTGCACTGACCACGCAGTATCCATGTGCCAGGCCTGGACTGGAGCTCGGACAGCAGCTCAGGTTTGTGGCAATCATGAAGACCCTCTCACCCAAAGCATTCCTCAGCCATATCCAGAATCCCCTTTCCTGAAGGTGCCAGGTACACGGGAGATTTTTGGGTAAAGATGGACAACACAGGACCCCTACTGCTCTGTGACAGGCCACACAGTTGGTCCCAGCAGAGGTGTTGAGTACATCACTCCAGAGCTTCATTAAAATATTAACAATGACATAATTTTTCTTATCGACAACTTAAAAATTGCTTTTGCTTTCTGAAAAACAACAATGCAACAAGAGCAAGGCATCATGCTGGGCCTTTCCTCTGTTTGCCATTCATGTCAATTATCAGTGAGTTACAGGACCTTCCCAGTGAACAGAGATTAAGCCTATCACATTTGCCCACAGCTTCCTTTGTGGATGAATCTGAAAATCACATCTGCAGGCAGCAAATGAACTGCAGGTACCAGGCAGAGCTGTGTCAGGACTTCTCTGACTGACACAGTGCAGAACTGGTTCTAGTCCAGGAACAGTCTATCCTGAGCATTTCTGCAGGACCTGGCTCGGGGTACTCCTGCCATTACTGGCTACCTGGACACAAAGCCAGATCCTGCTCCCAAAACCAGTTCCACTTGTAAGCATCAGTATTAGAGGACACTGAAGTGTTTTTGACACCTTCCACAGCACAAGGTTAGGAATTTAACAACCTTCCTTGCTACTCCCTCAAAAATAGGAGAGGAATAAACTATGGTAGATGGGAGGAATGAAGGAGAAGAGGCTCTGGTACCTACATCTCCCCTGGAGCAAAGAGTTCTCACTCATAACAGCTTGGTGAAAGTGTTGAGCACGCAGAAACATTTAGAGTTTTGCTGCTCTTGTGCTAACCACACTATAATGGCAAGCAGTCCTGCCACATCTGGATGAGGAATCTGGTTTTCAAGGGAAGCACAGCTGAGAAAGGCTTCAAACAGGATCTGATTGACCGATTAAAAACAGATGCTGTGCTGGCAGACAGGCTGCTGTGGATCATCTGATACAATCCCCTTCCCCTCGTTTCTGTACATAATGTCCTTCCAAGCAAAGCCACCTCCTCCATAGCTATGTCTAAATTGCATTAGGAATCTTGGCATTTTTTCAGTTATACATATTGAGAACGGTTTTGCCATTTAAAATATTTCAGGGGGATTGTAGAATCAAGCAGTAGACTGCTTATCAGAAATCCACCTGGTACTCAGAGAGGCAGAGGCCATGCTGCAGAGGGCTCAGGGCTGCAGCATTTTAATCCCTGCAGTCCTTAACCTTTACACAGCACTCTTCCCCCTTCTCCTGGAGGAGGGAGCTGTATCAGCTCTGGAACCAGAGAGGAACACGCTCCCCACCACCTCACACACTGCTTTAATTTTAAGCATATGAGCAAAGGCGGCTCTGTATCACAATCCTGAGGCATGAAACATCTTTCTCTCATGTCACTTTGGAAGGAAACAGCACCTTGCAGCAGGTCTTGCTTGCCTCTACCTGCTCCAGTATGTCCAGTATGGCTCAGGGCTGCTTTAGCTCACCCACATCCTCACCCTGGCCCAGGACAGAGACAGGACACTGCACATTGCTAGTCTCTGTACTCAGTTGTTCATCCCTCTAATTTGGGGATTATTTCTTTCCTGGGGAGACTGAAGACAGTCCAATGGGCCAGTTGCTGTAAGAGCACTGGCTATATATTGGTGTTAGTCGTCCTTGGCACTGGAGGATCACAAATTGAATCGTTCCACGTAGTTTTCTTCTTGCCTTCTTCCCCAAATACAGCTGAAACAATTCCCTCACTCTCCCAAGACTGCACTTTCTAACAGAAGTCACTGGGATCAGTTCCTATTTAGCCAGAATCAACATAGTCAGGGATTCCTGTATTACACTTAGAGGTGCAAACAAGTTTCAGACCAGGACTAGGTGGTTGCTTGGTCACAAATGTAACAGGAGATTCACCCCAGAGAGGCCAAGGAAAGGGGCTAACTCCTTTTGCTCTCGTTTTTCAGTTTGACAGGGGAGAAGGGATAGTATCAGCTTGCTGAATAGCAGAACCATCTAAATTAATTTCACATGGAGTGTCTGTTCTCAGCAGCAGGATGCTAATCCTGTGCAGCACTGCAGCCACAGGAGGGCTCAGGGACAGACTGGGGAGGCCTTATTCACTGCAAAGCTGAGGCAACAGAGGCATCTGCAGTAGGAAAAACAGGGGTTCAGGCAACCACCGGGGAAGAGAAGTCCATGAAACTCAGTAGCTCTGTTTCCATCCTCAGATTTTGTGAGCAGGACAGTACAGGAAGGAAGAACAGTTCAGGTTTAAGTGTACATGGCAAACAAGGCACAAGAACAGGTTCTCCAGGGAA
>WAAG01091363.1:15167-26943 GCA_013390105.1 Tichodroma muraria
AGCAGAAAGATGTGCATGTCAGAAATGAATAGATTAGCTAGCACCTAAAGGTTTGTAGACTTCAGAGAGAAAACAGAATGAACTAAACCTAAATCAATACAGCAAGTGTATTAATTTTCCAGTCTTTCTTATTACTTATTAAATGTAGTTTAAGGAAACAAAATAATTTCATTAAACAGGGAGAATTGGGATAACTAACTAACCAACTTTAAGTCTTTGAAGACAACTTTTATAATGGTAATAATAAATCCACCACAGGCAAAACATTCTAGCTTTGAACTTTATCCATGCAATCATTATTTTGCCACTAAGGGGAAGACCAAAAAAATCAAATGTTTATTTATGAGGCATTTATTGTGGATAAAGAATTAAATCATAAGCATGAATTTTATATAAAATACTTGTGATAAATGAAAATAACACAAAAAACCCTGAGAAAATACAGATTTGTCTGAAGCACTGTATTATACACACTGTTAATGTTTGCTAAGTAACAGACAGTCTGAATGAGGCTCACAAGGTCTTCAATATGTATAAAAACCCAGAGTGTTGTAACAAAGACCCCCTTTCATTGGTGTTATCAGCAGCTGATCCCTACTGAGCTTTGTGGGATTAGTGGCAGACAGTGACAATCTTCAGTAGAAATGTACAGACTTTTGGATGCCACAAAGCTCAGTCCTTTCACATCAGCTTTATTTGTATTTGAACTGAGTTACAGTCACTCTCTTAAGGTATCTGACAGTCTTTCTTTTGGTGTCACTATCTGATATCCAAAAGATTGTGAAAAGTAGTAATGGGCACATCAGTACCTAAAGGAAAAAGAGAAAACAATCCATCGGTAAAGTCCAGATAGGATGAAAAATGTACATAATCGTGATGTGCATTAAAATAACAACAACAAAAAATATTACTGCCTCAAAGACTCATTTAAATAGTCCATCCAGAAAGTACTAACACTTAGAACCCAAGGATATGTAATAAATACCCCGTGCTGCAAGTAATTAACTTTTCATGCCTCAGCACAAAAGGCTCTGAGCATATTATCAATGAAGTGAAACAAATCACATGCCAGTGTGTTGCTTGGTGTGTAAGAGATGATTAAAAATAATGTTTTTAATCCTTCATTTATGCTAACATAAATATTTACAATATTGTATGAAGGGAAAAAAAAAAGAAAACCCAACAACTGACTTGCCGCTAAGAATTCAAATGCAGTAGTGCTTGGATGCAGCGCAGTTGCTTACTATAATGCATATAAGAAGCCTTAAGGCAGCCCCTTAATTCCTCTGCATTAGCATCCCAAGTAGCAGCTCATGAAGGAAATCTGGTTCCACAGAACTAAACTGTCCATATGGGTCAAAGTAAACTGAGATGAGGATTTGCTTCACAATTGCTGTGTGCCTGAATGGTGAGTTGTGGAAAGTGTCTTCACCGGGCTGAGAGCTGATGCAATCCACTCCCTCCTGTGGTTTCTGAGCACCTCTGAAATGAGGTTACTCTGGTGTAAACTGCAAGCAAACTAATTTGATATTTATGGTTTCACAATCTGACTTTGTCCTGTAGGAGAATAATAGATTCTGCAAAAACCTATAAGGAATTCCAGTATATGTTTCAAAGCACAAGTGCTACTTTGAAGGCAGCTCAGATTTTTTCTGATGCATTTGTAAATGTTAGAGAACTTGTTGAGTAAATACTACATTGTTTCATTTCTAACCAGGGAAAAGAATTAGTGCAGTAATTGCAAAGCAATTTATGAGAGTCAGTCAAGAGTTTTAATATAGCATTCCAAGGAAATCACATGATTTCCATTCACATATTTTCATTATCTTTACACTTACAGACAGCACAGCACTCTGTTTCCAAAGCTATTGTCTTATGATAATGCTCATAAGAGAGCCATTACAGTGCACAGTTGGTTTTGGCTAAAGGTGGAGATTTACAATACTTATCTTTCAAAAAAAATCAAAACAAAAAAAGGAGGAAGTTCTCTAATGCAGGATGTCTGATTATTTGCCCAGATTGATCTGCGATCCTTATGCCTTGAGTTGCTCTGTTTTCACTTTTCCACATATACAACTGTAAAATCTGAACAGTGTAGGTACACTCTACCAATGAAAATTCTTAGTTTCCTGCACTTAAACAAAAAACAGTATTGGCAACTCCTTTTAAAAAAATTAAGGTACAGGAAAAGGATGAACATATCTGCAAACAGTTTTTCAGCTTCTATAAATGTACTAAAAAAAAAGGACAACAAAACCAAAAAAAATGGAAAAGAAAACAAACAAAATACTGGAAATAAGAATACGTAGCCCATATTTTCAAACCAGTTATACAGGAAAATTTATGGAAACCTAGAAAGTGGAGTTAATTTTCACGTACATATCTAATGAAATATAAAGTGCTTGTATGTTAAATATGTATCATACTGATGGAGCCTTTATAAATGTGTAAGAGAGAGATTTATTATTTATATTGCTTCAGGACTGTACTTGATTCTTTTCAGTAAAAAGCAGGAGGATGTGTCTCCTTCCTCAAAGAATATAAAACTCCTCCTAAACAAATATATTGGATTATGTACCTTTAAATTTGAAACAAGCTATTTTATGGGGATGGAATGGTGTGCAAAATGAAATGTAACCATAATTGTTAAGGTTTGTGACATACTGTGTATGGCTCAAGCTGTTCTATCTATTCCTATATGCATTCAATTAAAGAACCCATCTTCAATGATGTAGTCTAGCACACTCCTGGGAACTAATCCAATGTCTTTAGCTATCTGTTTTACATGAAACCAATTATTGTAATATCTCTAATGTCTAAGTGGTATTGTCCTGAGTGCTATTTTCAGCATGATCCAAAGTATTTATTTCAATGAGATTATCTAGCTACTCTACAAATTTATTATGCTCTCAAGAATATCCATGGAGTCACATTAGCATTTTTGTATTCCACAGCCAATTGTTCAAGCAAAATGTAACATGAGATAAATAATCAGCTGACTAAATTTACTGCTCTCCACTTCTGTTTACATAAAATGACCTCTTGCTGGTGCTTGACCTCTCTGTGTCCTCATTCAGAGTTCCCTGCGACAGCCTATGTCCGTTACATGTTTTAATGCTCTGTTTTTCCCTGGGCTGTGTGATGCTAGCTCAGCTCTGCTATAGACTGCAAGCACTGCCTGGAAAACTCTGGAAAAGATAATTAAAGCAGTGTTATAGGCATTTGCAGAAGAAAAGTTCTGTCTCTAGCTACCACAAATTATCCTTTTTTTTTACAGCAATAATAAAATGTACCCACAGGCACTGAGGTCTCAGTTGGGCCGCTATTTGACCATGTCTGCGCTAGTGCAGTTCTCCTTTGTGCAATTCTGCCTTTCCAGAAGCACAAGGGGGATAATTATCTAGTCCGAAAGAGTGTTTAGGCTTTGTGCTTTAACATAATGCCTATTTGTTGAAAAACAGTGTGCTGTTTTCATGCACTATTGTTAGCAGGTTCTGACTTTCTATTTGCATGACAAGTTCTGGGGTTTGTGGAAAACTTCAGCCGACTGTGAGGCAACTACACACCATTATGACTTCTGTTGCCATTGTCATGGTTTGCTACTGGTAGCTCCCTTTGACTTGCTGGCATTGTGTAACACGGGCTCTAGGAGCTCTTCAGTGACCTCATATAGCAGTCCTGCATTGACCTCATTTTATAACAAAGTTGCCATTTATGCCAAGATTTTATAAATTAGCAACAGAATAAGTGGAAAACTTAGGTTTGGTGATACTTTGTACTCCCTTTATTAAAGGAAAATAACTAAAATGTAATGGAGTGACAGAACCCAGTACTCGCATCTGAAGCACCGGAAAGGGAGCTGTGCAGTGATTCAGTGGCAAGGAGCAGTGGGGTGACCTGTTTCTCATTTGAGTGAATTTACTATATGTGTCAGAGGAAACTTGCCAACAAAGCTTTAAACAAAGATGATGTTTTAAGGTCTGTCTTGTTAAGGAGGTCCCAGGATGATTTAAAGCTTTTCAGATGAGACAAGTACATACAGCAAAGTGTGTTGTTTCAAAGGAAGAACATGAACTTGCTGGTATGACTGTGGGGAGGCAGCACTAAAACTGCAGTGGTGGAGGGATGCCTGCATGAGTAGCATAGTAAAGGTACCAGAGTAAAACTAAATATCTGTCTGGAAGCTCATCTTGTAAGCTGCTCTCATCACAGCTAGCCAAGACATTGCATGCCACAGTCATTCTAGGATAAAGTCTCTCAATGCACTTTTATTTTCAGTCTGGGAAAAGAAAAGAAGAATTCTGCTCAGTGAATAGTAAAAAAAACTTTTGTTTTTTGAATGGGCAGGACATATTAATTTTTTTGATCTCAAAAATCCTGAGATGTCTCTCCTATCTGAGGGGTTTCCTCTTGGAAAAGCATGCAGCTATCCTTTCTTCCACTAGCACTGGGTGCCTATTGAGTCTGCAAACTGGAAACCAGCCTGAAGCTGAATCAGGCTTACCGACTCAGTATCAATGGGAAATACACTTCTGTTGGCTCCTTCTGTCATACGCTTATCAAAACTGCTAATACATCGAGTGTATTTTGATATTCAACATGTAACAGAAACAATAAACCCTTTGACTTCCACTTCAAGCAGGTTTGTGTAGAAACATAGCCAAACTGTAGATATGTTTGCTTTCATTTTCCTAATTTCTGAGGTAAGTTCTTAAGCACTAACCTGCAATAACAACTTATTGAATTAAGCTCCTCAGGCTGGTGGTGATGGTGATTTTCAGCTAAAACTATAGGAAACATGCATTGGAACAAACATTACGCAATGGCAGTTTCTAACAGAAAGGAAATTATTATTTATTGAATATTACTGGAGGGGCTAAAATATTATAAATAAACAGAAGAGAAGACAAAGGCCAAAGGAAGTATAGTCTAAAAAGCTAATTCAAGCATATTTGAAACCTCTGCAAAATTTACATGAAAAATAAAAGGATCGTTTTATGATGTTCTTCTCCACTTGGCCTGAATTCCCGTATTGCAGTAAAAAAACAGGATTTATCAGGACATTCTTCAAGGATGAATATACTATTATGTATAGGATTCCTCATTTAAGATTAAGAAGTTACTAAACACTTCCATGGGAAAAAAGCAGCTGAAGCATCAGCTGGTGTCATCCAAAAGAAAGCACATATTTATACAGAGGAATTTGTTGGGTATCGTTTTGTTCTCTTTAGTTTGTCTTTATAAAAGGAGGCAGAAATATCACTTAGATAAATAAATAAATGAATAAAGGCTATGGCACACCCAAAGAAGTCTGCTACTAGTGATCCGAGAAAAAGCTGAGAAAGAAGAAGGGATTTTCAATCAGGTTTTGAATGGGAAAGATTTGAGGATGGGAGCTATAGAATTGTACACTATTATTTTGATTTTTCTTGTGTTTAGAAAAAGAGAATCTATTTGGAAATAAAGGGAAGAATCACAGCAATTGCCCTCAAATCAGCTCCCCCTTCTCCCTGGCACCATGGAACCCAATAAACTGGTCAGCCTTCTGAATCACAAGGCAGTAAGAGTGTGTGTTTGGAAACAGGGGATAGGAAATATTAATAGGATCCAGGATAAACCTGCAGTGTACCAGGATGTCTGTTCTTCCAGGATTCATTTTACCACCAGAAAAATCTGGAATCAGATGGTCACGACTTGTATTCTCCATTGTCATTCAGCACTGGAGGGTAAGCAATAGCAAAGCACTAAATGACATTTCAGCCTGTCCTTTGGGATGCAACAGGCGCCGCTTTCAGGCTTCCTCTCCTCTTAGCACTGCATGACCACACCCAGGCAGCTGAAATGACACAAACAATGCGATTCAGGTACACAAATGCATCAGTATAAGGACAAGCTAGCTGCTAAAGGACAGTAAAAAGTGGAAAAGCTCAGAAAAATTACTATTTTCGTAGAGGAATTTAACTGAGGACTGTGATGATCCTCTGTTTCATTGTTATCACTACTTTCAAATCAGTTCATGCAGGTAGTTCAATAAAATAGATTTGGTTGACAAAATAATTACTATAACCATTCTGATGCTGTCTTAAAAGACAGGAGGTGATTCCAGAAGCATTTTCCCAGAGTTTACTTGTTAGTGCAACACACTGAAGGACTCGAGGAGAACTGTATAAAGAACTTAATGTTATTTAGCAGTCCTAAATCCACAGAACAGTGCTCAAATAGGTGGCAACATATAATACATACAAAAGTACAATTTATGAAATCCTTCTGATTTTGGTAAATATGAGTAATTATTTTTTATTTGAGTTAAATTAATTCAAGCAAATTATAATAAAGGTAATTAAAAGAGCAATTGAATCAACACTTGAAGACTGAAGAAGAATGGTGTTGGGAGTGTGGATTGCAGAGTTATCTGGGCCTCTGATTTCTGAGCAGAATCCTTTCAGTGTGCTAAGAGGGGATTTTTGTTCTTATCGATGAGCAATATTCTTCACCAGATCCCTGTAATCCTCTTTCATATCTAATGAATCTCCTTATTGCTTTATCTGCTCTCGGATGCAAATGTAATGATGTGTATTAATTTATAAGATCATAAAAATTTAGTCAGAGGTGGCACAGGTCATCAGTTCATCCCAAGATTGTATCATCAGCTTCCTCACAGGCCTTGTCTGGTGTGTCTGAGTGTAATTGCTTCAAACAGTATAATTTCACTGCTCTGCTCCTCTCCACTAAAAAGTTCTGAAGACTATTATGAGGCTTCCCTTTGTTTTTCCTCCACAGATAAATATCCTTTATTCTCCAATTCTTTCCTAATGTTTCTAGACCTCCAATTGCTTTTATTGCTCCCTCACAGTTTCTGTCCAGGTGATGATATCTTCTGTGCTTTTTTTGGAGAGAGAGCAGGTGATGGAGTGGTAGTGCCAGTGGCCAAGGGATCTCTGCACTTTGTGCCACATTCTGCTCTCCTGCATCTTCCTCCACCACCACAACATGGCATTTGTGCCCTATTTGTGGCAGTTGTTATATTTCCCCAGGACAACAACATTCCTTCTAGCACTGAAAAGTCCTGATTAAGGAACAGTGGATTGTAAGATGGGATGGACACACAAGGACACATTGGAATGGGATTCCAACCTTTACAGTTCTCCACAGACCCTCTGTCTTTTGGAACTGCCTTTGTTTTTGCGTAGGTCCGCCTTTGTTACACTTTACAAAACCTGTTACACTTTAACAGCTCTGGGTTGCCTGAACTTTTGCCAAGCAGAAAAATTGAAAGAGTAATTTGGAGGATTATTAACATGGTGTTGGGAATAAGCAATGAATCGGCAACCTGGGGGATCTAGGCCTTGCCAGCCCTAAGCCAGGTCTGGCAGAGGCCAGGGTTCCAGGGTGGGAGCAAGAATAACACCTTAAGAAAGACTAGGAGCAGGATTTGCAGAACACAATTGTTTCCTGCTTTCACCCCAGCACGTGCATAATTTCACAGCACAGCAAGCAGTGGTCAGGGATTGTGCACAGCACAGTCGGCTGGGGCATTCTCCACAATTTGCCCCTCCCATTTGTCCCGGGTGAGTGAACAAGCTGCAGCAGGCACAGGTGGTGACCGGGGCTCCATTTGGGCTTCTTGCTCTCTGGTGCCATCTGCTCCTCTTTGCTCCTGCAAATACCATGCAGGAGACAGCACAGAAGCAGAATCCTTTACAAGTTAGTCTGAGAGTTTTCTTCCCTACAAGGAATATTCCTCTGGCCTTCAGGTGATCAAGCACATTTTCTACAGCCACCTATGGATGCCCATCCCACAGCTATGAGACACCTCTTTTCTCATGGGATGATTTCAGAGGGGGAGTCCCTTTATTCGCATGGCTACAGAGACTTCCTAAAGTCTTAGTTGAGTCCCCTCTCTGTTTACAGTGCTATGGTACCTGGAGCTGATCACATCCGAGCTGCTGAGCTCCTGCTGCCCCACTCGGCCCCAGACACATTCCCATCCCTCACATTGCACAAACTCATAGAATTATGTGGTGAGCTGACTCTGAGAGCTGCTCTGACAAAAGAATAATCACTTTCTTGGCAGAGCCATCTGTCAGCCCCCTGAACTGTCTCAGCATGCGGTTGAATTAGAAGCAGTGGTAGCAAAAACAAAAGGATGGGAATATAGCTGGGAAGTCCCGCAGATGGCAGAGCTACAGCAGTACAGGTTTGGTACCACTGATAGCCATACAAGTGCACTGTCCCTTGGTGATGTGTGTGATGAGCTTTGGGTGAATGGGTGCATTTGTCTTCACACAACTCTCTGACCACTTCCAGGTAGATATCCAGCCCACTGCTGCTGCTTAAGGTAGAGGTGAACATAGCATGTTGCTCATGTGGTAATACGCTGCAAATTATGATGATAAACATTCTATCTGCAACTAAGTGAGGTTATAAAGGTGAGTGATTGTGAAAAATGAGGTTCACCCTGGTAAAATTTTAAAAAAAGTTTAATAGAGGACAAAAGGAGACAGAGATAATAAAGCAAGGGGTTTTATGGCCGGGTGCTTGGCATTTAGCCAAGAGCACACCTGGTGTCTTGGAAACACCTTTTTTATACCATTTTCATTGTATCAGTCTATTGTGTATTCATATATTCCAGGAACTGTTTTACATGGCCACTCCTTGGGTCCGCCTTTTTAGAGCATGCGTGTTTCTTAACTGAGTCTTAATCCATCTTCACTATCACCGTCAGTTTGTGCCTTGGTCCATCCTTTCCACAGACGGGGAGTGCTGATAATTGGTGTGTCAGCAGCAGGGTCCCCATCAGGTGTTCACTGGATGTTATCCCAACTAAGCAGACAGTCTAAGCATACTATATCAACTTTTACCACTGTGCTTAATTTTTGTTAACAGCAGAAATAAAAACTATATCTATACAGTGAAGCCATTTTAACATTATACATATAGCATTCATCTTAATATTTGCAAAAAGCTAACAATATAATATGTATTTTTAACAGTGATTGAGTAATGCACAGATCTCACACGATTGTGGAAACATGGCCTAAGCATATCCATCACTTGCTCTGAATTCCCTCTCATGTCTTCTGAGTTCTTTTCCTACAAGCCCAAACTATTTTGAATTCTGATCCTGTCAGCCAATATCCTTTCTGTCTTCTGCAGTTTCATGTTGTCTGTAAATTTCATAGAAATGTTGCCTAGTCTATCACCCAGGTTACAAATGAAACTTTGAATGAAGCTGGACCTGGGCCAGATTTCTGTAGCCCCATGTTTGACAGAAATAGGCTTCTTGATCAATCCCTCAATTAAACAGTGGGTCTATTAATAACTACTCTTAGCGTATTGGTATCCAATTAGACTTTTTACCTACCTTCTGTTACTTTCAGCTAAATGTCTTCTGAAATTCATCCCTCCCAACTGCATCTCACCTTCACTGTATTAATGGATTCTCATATAGAAAGATGATAAGCATTTTCAGGGACAGTTTATTTGACCTCTAAAGGCAGCTTATTTCTACACTTAAGGCCACCTGAATACGTAGTAGCTAATCTTCCCACAATGGTGGGAAATTAATATGGTGATTTCACAACAGAGTGACAATAAATAAATTACCTGTCACTGGTCTGCAATTTCTGTGAGCATTTGCAGAGTCTGGAAGTCAGCATCTTCCTCATCCTTTTCTTTCATGCCTGTGAATGAAAATACCTCCTGACTTTTTTCACAGAAAAGCAATAGAAGCAGAGCCTCATTAGTGGTGACTGTTCTCCGTAGTTTTGCAGCCAGCAAGGCTGTTCATGCTTTGTGGAAATGGGGCATGTATGTGGCATCCCCACGGCAGAGAGCACACACATTGTTTAGAACGATAGCTCCTTGCACATGCCGATAACCGGTCAAGGTTGCAAACCCAGCTGCTCCCACAATAAGCCTGTATATCTTAATGCTATGATATACTGACTTCAGTGTTGTTCTTTGAAATACTCTGTTGCTCTTTTACCTCACTGTTTTACAGTTCCCTACTTTATGCAGGTGACACTAAAGGGAAGGAGCTGGCAGGTAGTCCCTGCCTCATGTGTGCTATCTGTTTAGACATTACTTTCATTGGTAAACTGAAAGCCAAGGAAAAAGGTGCATAGCAGTGGAACTATAGAAATAATGTCAATTAATAATAGCTAAAGGAAGAGAAAAGGTTACTCAGTCTTCCCTTCCACAGTACTCTGAGGGAAGCTTAACTGCAGGATCAAGACCAATTCAATTTCACACATAAACCAGTTGCCATCTCTGCTTTTGCCCAGTGGCCAGTGCTTGCAGTAGGTTGTGTCTAGAGGCAGTGCTGGCTTTGTTTGGTGAGAAGGTATTATTTGAGGTGCACACATGTATGCCGCCAACCTTGAAGGCACAAAATCTCCTGTACACATAAGCAGACAATCATCTGAGTATAAAATATACTTAAATTAGGTTTGCTGTCACTGGATAGCATCCAGTGGTTTGTATGGTGATACAAGTTCACTGTGATGATGGTATTAAGCTCAGAGAAGTCATTTTCTCTCTTCTTATACAAGAGAAATTGTAGAAATCACCAGATTTTTTCCCTTTCTAACCCAATTATTTTGTTGTTGGTGATAAAGAAGTCTCTGTAATAAGATGGACAGAATTATGTCACAGCAACATGCAGTCAGTCTCTGAGTCTGCCAGATATTTCAGTTTTGACCTTTACTGTCCACAGTATTGGAGTTAATTATGACTGGACAGTACTTACTACTTTTAGTCTTCACAGAAATCTCTTAGCCAAATTGCTTGCTAAGGACAACATAGTTATATAATGTCTGTTATATACTATAGTTAGAGTGTCTGTTCATAACTTCTGTGTTTTTTGAAGGCTGTGTGGCGCCATTGTAAGAGACCATGATAATGACATTCAAATTGTGTTACACTTAGACGTTGCATCTGGAAATCCCTTAGCACACTGATACTATGTTAGTATGGTACAGGGGATAGGAATCCCCTTTGCCCTGCACCTTCCTAGGTAACACATGTTTCTATAAAATCAGGGTAAATACGATACAACTCTGATATTTAATATTTTATAGTCAGTTTCTGGGATACAAATTAGTTCCTCACCAGGAAGAGATGAAAAACACCTTCAGGCAGAAAGGTTTTAAGTCTTGATCTTCCCTTGTGGCAGAAAGTCCATGGAGTGTGAAACTGCATGTCTAATTGTGATTCAGAATTTTGTAAACTGCCAGAGAACTTCCAGGAAGATATTGATACTACCCCACAATTTGGAAGTAGTAGGAAAAAATAACAGGAAAGCCCCAGTCACCAAGAGAAGAACACTGTCTTGAAACAGAGAAATTTAATCTGACAGCTCTGAATAGGAACAGATTTCTCAGAAAAACGTTCAAGGTCTCTTTAAGGGGAGTTCTCCTGGAGAAGCATTCGGTTATTGTTCCCTGCAAGCAAGAAGATCAGAGTCACAGTAGGGGCTGTGTGGGAGGTCCTTTACAATATGCCTTGATTATAGAAAGATGAGTATATGTTTAATTCTGATTATACTGCCTGGAAGAAGAAATAAAATGTTTATGAGAATTTTATTCCTAAATTAAATGAAATCCAACACAGTCTAATACTTTTAATGCCAAGATATCTGCCCGCAGTCCAATCAGAGAGATATTGTATTAAGCAAACAACATCTGACATTACTATGGCTGTGTCAGCCTACTCTTGCTTGAATGAAGCAGCCATTAAAGCTACATAGGGTGTAATTTAAGAGTTTTCTAAGCTG